>MINK01187878.1:0-35511 GCA_001735545.1 Phormia regina
TTTTACCTTTTTTTTTAAAAAAGTAGTGTGCGTTTATAGGAATATGCTCCAGTGTAGTGCACATAAAAATTATTGTTCGACTCAGATTCACTTTCTTCAGTCGATTTAACAATGTCCGTCCATCCGTCCCTCCATGTAAATCGTATAAACAAACTAAAATTCCCAATTTTAAAGATATTTTAGCACATACAAAAATTGTTTATGATCAGTTCATTATTTCACCCAGAGCTTAAAGATCACATATATCTTGGATTTAATAATATTGTAATGAAATATGTTGTTAGAAGTTCTATATAAGTTTAATATTAAGTGCCATTGTATTACATGAAAATCCATTCATTATGGGTCATAGCTCCCATATAAATTCCTCTACCTCTACTCTAAATCCTTCAATAACAATTTTAAGGTTATAGAGAATATACAAATGTTAGTATCAAGTTGATATTCGGTACATATAAGTTTTAAATAAGCAAAAACAATATTACCAAATTTTATAAAAATCAGTCCATAATTTGCCATAGCTCCACTATAAGACCCTCTTACGGAATCACTAAAAAGCATAAGATCATACAGGCGTTAGTGTCAATGCATTATTCTGTTTTTTACATTTGATTTACATTTAGCAAAAGTATAGCTGCAGGTCTCTTTCAAATTTTCTTTCTCATACTCTTTGGTGCAGGCGTGTATCCAACTCAAGGTTTTGGGGGGATGAAAATAGAATGATTTTCTCAACTATTTCCTCAATTTTTTTGTTTTAATATATATTTTTCTTTAAACACTTTCATCTTGGGGAGGGAAATTTCCTTTTTCCCCTCCACGTGAATCCGTACCTGCTTTGTTGTAGAGTAACAATATGATCAGTCTTGAAAACTTTTGAAATTCCTCAAAAAATACAATTTCATTCCTATGCCCATAAGCAAATATTGAGAATGAACTTTAATGAAGTTATTTCAAATGTTTCATCGTCACTAATTGAAAACAAATTTAATAAATAAACTTCAACTAATGAGGTCACTTTCAAAACACACCCCACGACTTCTTTATTTATTTTCCTACTCTTTGAAAATTCTTTAAATTTATTTTTAGAATTTTCCTTTTTTTTTCATATTTAATCTCTTGTGTTACATTGTTTTGTTTATCTTACATGTTATTGAACTAAGAGCTACACGATATTTATATTTATTTTTATCTTAACAAATTAAACATACACCATCTGGCCCAGGGTGCATAATGCATAATGACTGGCCTTATGAGTTTGACTGTTGCGCTGACTTATTTGTTGTCTGTTTTGCTTTTTTATAATTTATAAACTGACAACAAATGGGTTAATAAAATAACAAATGTCTATATTGCAGTCGCCAAAATAAAATATAGAAATGAAATAAAACATTTTCATATTTAAATCATTCTTATAATTATAATTGTGCATAAATGATTCATCAGGTTAAACCAAATGATCTTTATATGTTTGGAGGAAAAATAAAAAAAAAAAAAAAATTTCTTTAAGTGTTTTTGATTTGTTTTGTAGTTGTTATTGTTTTTTTTTTTTTTAATTAATGTTTAAACGTAAAGACAACACGACAATAATTTACAAGATAAATGAGAGACAAATGTATGAGTAAGTGAAGACTAGTGTTGGCCAAGTGTTGCTAATGTGGTTGTTTGTTTGGCTGCTAGGCAGAGCTGTTAAAGGAAAATTTAAATTTAATTAAAAAAAAGATTCTCTTTTCCTTAAAATATTAAATGGAAACTAAGAAATGTTTTCTGTTCTAATTAATTAATTTACTCTTCTTGTTTTTCAATTATCTAGTCATACATATTATCAGCTAGATAATTATGATGTCGATTCTTTTGGTGTTGATCTTCTTCATTGACGCCAGTATTTGTTGTTGATGTCGAATTTGCTTTCAAATGAAGAAAATGATCATGATAATCATGATGATAATAATATTGTTGTTGTTGTTGTTGATGTGGATAAATGTGGAGAGCTTCTTTATTTTCCTTAAGAGTGATCAATGAGTTCTATTCTTAATTTTATAGTGTCTTTTGTGCTCTTTATTTGAAAATTTTATTATTATTGTTGTTGTTGCTGTTGCTGTTGTTTCGATTTAGTTTTCAATATTTTCTGCCGTTACGCATTGTGGCAGCAATAAAGTGTTTCAGTAAAATCAATGAAACTCACTGGCAAAGATGAACGCGCGGAAATCTTTTGCAGCTGAAAAGTATTGAAATTTTGTTTTTCTTTTTGGTCTTTTTTGTTGTTTCAATATTTTGTTGTGTTTTGCTTAAAAATATTTTTAATAAAAATACATATTTTGTGTTCAAGTGTTTAAAATCAAAAAATAAAAAATAAAAATAAAAAAGTTGTTGATTTTTTTTGTTAATGCGCCAATATAGAAAAATAAATTTTTATTAAAAAATTTTAATTTATTGAAAAAATTTGTGAAAATTAAAAAATTTAAATTTATGTTTCAAGTTTTTTTTTTTTTTTAAGAAAATAAATAAAGCCATAAAATGTTAATTAATTTCGAAATATAAAAAAAACGATAAAATGTCGAGATAAAAATAAATGAAAAATATTTTGCGTAAAAATTTAAATTTAAAATAAAAAATCGAAAAATTATTTTAAGAAACGAAAATTTAAAAATCATAACGAAAAATTTGTGTAGTAAATAAAAATAATATAAAAAAGTTTAATAGAAAAAAAGTTGTAAATCTATTTTTGAGAAAATAATAAAAAAATGTAACATAAAAAGTGTAATAAATTTTTATAATAAAAATATTTTAAATATAAAAAAAAGAATAATAATAATAAAAATTCAAATCCAAAAATAGTGGAAAAATAATAAATATTTCTTTAAAGTTTTAAGAAATATAAGAAAAGTGCTTACAAATATTAGTCATCTACTTCAATGTGTTGCTGTTTCTTTTTCATAAATAAATTTTCAAGTGACACTACTTTATAATTTCCATCTGTTGTGTCAATATTGTGCAAAATAAATTTTCAACAAAAAATTATTTATAAATATTTTTCTTGTTTTTTTTTTTTTTTTTTTTTTTTTTTTTTTTTTTGTGTTCTCCTACATTAATTTCACCATTTGAAAACGAAAAAAAAAAAAATAAAATAAAAATTTTTATTTGAAAATTTAGTGATTTGAATAGTAAACAACGTAAAGTTCATTGGCGTTTCAACGACACCAAGCTGCCTGAAGAAATTACATGCATGGAACTTAATGACGGCCCTGTTAATGGTGTTGCACCATATACTCCATCACCACCAGCAACTACAGCAGCCAGCAATTTAAGCAGCAGCTGTCCTCCAGCCACTTCCATGCCTAGAATGCTTAATAGATCAGAATCCCTTATATCAAGATCATCACAAATTTCTACCATAACATCCATTAAGGAAAGTCGTGAAAGTCTTGAGAATTTAAGTGATGCCACTTTGTCATCCTCTTCATCATCTTCTACACTATCACAACCATTTAAACAAACTCCAACTGCAACAACTACAACTACAACAACAACTAATGACACCATTATCAATACGGATTTATTGAAAAATAAACCTCCACAGAAAAGAAGGTATTCATATCATCATTCTTTAGATGCTTCAACGGGTAATACACCTGAACCAACAACGCCTACCACAGAACCCTCATCAATATTAGCCAAATCCTCTTCTTCTTCACAAATTCCACAATTTCGTCGTAATACCAGCAGGCAAAGTTTACACTCTTTACAACATCATCATTATTATCCCCATCATTATAATCATCATTACAATCAACATCAGCAACTGCAACATCAACAACAACAACATCACTCTCATCATCAACAAACAGGTCATACACGCCGCAGCAGTTTATGGCCAGAAGCATTGCTGATAAACACTCGTACTCTATCTATTGAAAATGAATTACAGCAGCGTACTTCACCAGCGGTATGTTTTCATCAATACATTCAACTACTTAATATACAAACATAAATATAACAACAATTCCTATAGTCATACGATATAAGCTATTATAATACCTAGGACTTTATATATAATGTATGTAGCTATATATACTTACATACATGTGTATATATATACTATATGGATTTTTTATGACCTTTTTTTATTATATGACGTATAAAATTTTTGTGTGTTTATATTGTTTTAGCTCTTTTCATTGTTTATAGTCACCACGTTTTTATATTTTATACTGGGAAATATTTTTAACACTCAAGGTAAATTGAATAAGTATGGTTTACTGTAAATCAATTGATATAGTTAAAGATTTATGGTAATAGTTCTCTAATAAGAGATCGAAGTTTTATTATTTAAACAAGATAAATTTTTGATTCTACAGTGCACAATGGGGTAGAAGCGAAATTTTTACGAAATTAATCTATAACTTTCAGGCGTCTAGTTATATTTACATAAAATTTCCCATAATCTTAGCAGAGGAGTATATAATTTTATGTTTGAAAAAGGACCCCCAAATAAATTTCAGGAGCTTAACTTTTAGGGTTACAAATAGGGTACCTCTGACATCAGCAATTTTGAATCACTTTCCCCTTTTTTTCTTTTCTTATACGATTTGAAATAAGTTTACATTTTCTTAAAGCTTTCAAAACTTAAATTAAAGGTCCATGATTTTTTAGATTTTTTAGATTTAAAAATAACTTTTGGAAAAAATTTTAAAAACTTCATTGTCAAACTCTTTGGATTAGATTAGAAATTTCGAAATAGCTTTAGTTTCGCAGAACGCTATTAGCTTTTGAGCTAAAATTTCGATTTAAAATGGGTAAATTTTGGAATGGTCTGTATATACATACATTTTTCTTGGATATTTGGGCTTCCTTTTATACCCTTCACTACATATGTAAGGATATATATATGTTTGTCTATCCGTTTATAATTTCTACAATCTCCCTCTAAGAGTCTATATAAGGATGTCAGTTGTCATTGTTAAAATCAGTTTTAAGAAAGCCCCAGTTATCGGATATTAATGTTTTATACATCAAATTTTAGGGAATATTCTTTTGGTAAATGGTGACAAAAATGGTCAAAACCGGCTTTTAAAAAACCGAGGTATCACCTCTAAAAATTGTATTTATAGTCGGCTTTTTCAGGGCAACACAAAATTCGGAATTTTTTTCAAAAGTTTTTTCCGAATAAATTAATAAAATTGTTCCATTAGTATCCGAGACATCAGCTAAGCCTTTTGAAACTCCTATATAATTTACGGATTTACGGAAAGGATTTTGTTCCCGAGTGGATTGAACATAAATATATATATATATTTTTTTTTTGAATCGAAGAAATCGGGCCATAAATTTAATGGCAGCTTTGGATATTGTTGTTATTTTTATAGGTAATGAAAAACAACAACACTAAGCTACATCAAATTTGTTTTCCAATTTTTATGAGCTAGAAACTTATTTTTTCACATAAAATTAGATATTTTAGAATTTAGAATCGGTTCATTGAAATCTGATATATCGGCTAAAATGCATTTTCTGGCTTCGGAATTCATTTTTAACAAAAGTGTTACAAATATTTTTCTAAATGTTAAAAATATGTTTTTGTACGATCAGTCAGTTTCCCAGCCGGCCATGTCTTGCAGAAAACTTCGACGATGTCTTGATGATTTGCCACAGTCTTCAATGAAACATTAATGGCATTTTCGAACAAAGGGCACTTAAATGATCAACGATAACCTGATCGACACGTCATGCATATTTTCGTTAACAATATTAAGAAAAATAAATCAAAAAAAGTTGGGTTCTATTGAGATTTGAACCCAGTCCACCAATTTGTCTATTCCTGTTTGAATAATCAAGCGCACTAACCACTTCAGCTACAACATTCTCTATTTTTTAATGCTTTAGTTTTAAAATAGTTGTTGATGACATTGTCATGCAAAATGTCGAGTGTTTGGTTTAACTCACGACATTCTCGCAGAACATTTAACTCATGTTGTCATCGAACCATATATATGAGTATGAGCTAAGATAACAATAGAGGTGTTTTCTAATCATACTTGTCCCCGACATACGTTTTCTCGACACTCTCGATGAAAGAGTCATTAATGGACATGTAGCCTGCTGGGTTGTTATATACAATAATACATACAAAGATGCATATGTGAAAATTTAAAAGCACAATTTGAGGCTCATTTTTTATAGGTAAAGTGTTGAAGGGTATAAAAGAGTCGAATATAGGACTTGCACTCGTAAATTGTAAAATCAAATGAGTCAAAAGTTATCTTAAAATAATCAATGTACTCACAATCACTTTTGAAGTCTATATAACTTTAAGTACCTCAGGAAAATATATCCCTCTAGAAATGAAGATTAGTATGTTTTTATATGATTTCCAATATATCTGGACCACTTTTGTAATATTTAGACATCGAAAACCATATATTAAAAGGTATTTTAAAAATGATCCAGCTCACATACATTAAATAATTAAACCAAAATATTTTGGGAATTAGTTTAAAACATATAAAATTATATTTGCTATTTTTTTTTTGTCTTCAAATAAGGCTCTTTAATACGCATAACCCTGTCCAGCTGTCTACGTAAATCTTATGCAAAAAAATGCACCTCGTAATATTTTACATATTAAACATACATGTATCTTTCCGAACTAAGGACTTAACGAACATAAATGCCTTAAATATTTAAAAAGTTTTACAAAAGTATAAATTTATAAAACAAATTTAATACAGATAAGTCCATAATTACCTTATCTCCTTGACATAAATGTATTTTGTTTATAAACATGAAAATCACAATCCCAATTTCGTTATGAGAATCAGCCTATAAGATTTCGTAACCCCCATGTAAGTTTCACTCAAAGAGTGGCAAGAGACGGAACTGATTGTCCTAAGACGGTTGTCAAAAATTTGACTAAAATACATGTAATCAAATATATTTTGTTGTTGCCAAAAGAAAATAAAAACACATTTTTCTATATAAAAAAAAAAAAAATTTTGTTCAATTGTCAATCGAGGATTTCGTCTCTATATGTTACTCTATGGTTTCACTTCCCTGCAGACCATGTCTTGTTATTTGATGCAAAATGTCAAATATATTCTGAAAATTATTCTAGGACGAGCTATGTCTTAATATGTAGCTGTGCTTTAGGATTTACCATATCAATTAAGATACTGACTTTTTTCATATAACCTTTGGCATTTCTTTTCGGACGGGAAAAAGAGGAAACAATTTATTGTCAAATTAATTTAAATCTTCAATAAATAAATTAGAAATAGCTCGTGGGTCATCTTTTTACATTTAACGATAAAAATGAAATTATTTTCAAAAACTACACCGCTTTCGACTATTACTGGATGTAGAGTGCATTCATAAATGTCATTAATATTTCTTATTAATTACTTATTTCCTTTGAAATATGTCAAAGCATTTTTTACTCAAAAATAAAGAAAAAAGTACAAAATTTCATATTAATTAAAAAGTCCTAATGTACCCCAGGACTTATAACAGAAAAACAAACAAAGGTCGCGAAACAAATCAATACCAAAGTAAAGTTTGTGGACTATAAATGGAAAGCTGCAAAATGGAATGCATATTTTCTGTGGCGCTACACACTTCATCAGCATTCGTGGTGTTTTTCCATTTGGGTTTAGTTTAAACCTAACCATGGCGATAGATATTCTGGTCATATATAATCCTCTAGGATAGCTGGTGGAAAATGTTGAGGGAAATTCTGAGATCACTATATATGTTGACAGTAAGACAGTATTATTGGATCTGAAAAGTCACTGTCAGATTCGAAACACCTTCTGGGTATAAGTCGTTGTAGTATGAGAATCATGGTAGATCACTTCTCACTAGGAAACATGATGAGTAAATGACATTGGCACGACAGTTTTTTGCACGTCGTGCGATGTGACAGTAGAGCATATTCTTCGTCATTGCATAGAGCTTCATCGAAGAAGCCTGAAGTGGTTTTGGTAGCCATACACTGCATGAACTAGACGAGATGACAGGCAATAGGATGGCTTAAGGTTAGGTTAGGTTGTAAGGATGACATCGACTATTTCAAAGTCGGTGCCCATAGAGACAAAAGTGGTCCATTATAATTCCTTAAAAACACTCTTCTTCTTCTTCGTGTTGTGGTGCAATCTATGCCTTCCATTTCATTGTCTTTATATATTCAAGGAAAATCCAAGGATTTGTACCTCTTATATCAGTCTGCCTCTGAAAGAAAAAAGATCCAAAAACATTAAATCGCCTATTATATATTCATATAAAAAGTGATAGATGTCTTCGACAGCTTCCCTACACCACCTACAAGTATCATCTTCTTTAATTCGTAATCTTACCAAGAGTATTGTGACCAGTAATAAGAAGATGGCTTAAGGTAATCAGAACTGATTGCTTAGGGTGTATGTTTCACTTTTCTTTTCTCTATCGAAGTTCGGTTCTTTTTTCGATTACTTTAGAAATGCTTTGTACAGGTTACTAAGAATTAGTAATATTTTTTTTTTTTTTTAAAGTGGACTCTTTCCATCTTTAAATATAGCGCAATATAAAAGAAATGCCACCAATACACAAACGATCATAAAATAGACAAAAAGTAAAGAAAATCCAATTTCTTCGCATGCGATTGTATATTTTTAATCATTTATTTTTTTTTTTTCTTCATTCTATTTACAAAAACAAACAACAACAACAACAAAATCGAAAACTAATTTCTGACTCTCATGGCAGAAAAAAAAATTGCAAATTTTTTTTTAAATATTTTAGAAAAAAAAGATATTTATGTGTGAACCAAGAAAAAAAAAAACAAAACACGAGTCGTTGTCAAATAAATACGTTTTCCATGGTGTGCTCTGATGTCTTTTTATTTTTAGTTCGAAAAAAAATGTGTATATATGTGTGTGTGTAGATAATAAAAAAACGTCAAAATAACATTGTTAGACAAACAGTCATTTTGTCCAAACGACTGACCGATGAAAAAGAAATAACAGTTGTGAGCGATTTTTTTTTTTTTAATTTTTCTAATTTTCATTCCAGTGGGTTGTGGGCTAAATGACGGACTGACGACGGTGCTGTTAATAATTTAGT
This sequence comes from Phormia regina, assembly GCA_001735545.1. Taxonomy (NCBI): domain Eukaryota; kingdom Metazoa; phylum Arthropoda; class Insecta; order Diptera; family Calliphoridae; genus Phormia; species Phormia regina. Next base: position 9,091 of record MINK01187878.1, read on the forward strand.
TGATATTGTGTTGATTGTTTTGGCTGGGCTTGTGTTCGTTCACGTTCGCTGGTTCATCTATTTTTATCTTCATAAATAATTTTATTTTAAACATTCATTACGAACCATTTTATGTTCTAATAAAAACAATGAAATTTTCATTTATTTTTTCTTCTTCTTTTCTTTTTACTATGCAAAATTTTGTGCCGTTTTTCTTCTTCTTCTTTTTCTGTTTCTATAGTAATTTCTTTTTGTAGTTTTTGCTGTTTATTTAAAAAATGAGGTGATTGATTTGTGAACATTTATTATGGCAATTTCGCTTTCATTCAAATGCATTGTGGGTGATCCCACATGTAGTTTATATTACTTTTTATTTCATCGTTTTTAATTTTTCTCAGTTCTTTTCTTATTTTTTTTTAAATTTTTTTTATTTATAATAATTACGTATTAGATATCTGCGTGTATTAATTATGTGCAAACATATAAATAATTATTGGAAAAATAAAAAAAAAGTTATAACGAATTTGTTAATTGAAAATTGTTGGGTTTTTTTGTTTAGGAAATTTTGTGGGATTCTATGAAAATTTTGGAAAAAAAAAAAAATATTTTTAAAATACTTAAGTTTAGTTATGATGAAAAAAATTGAATTAAATGTTAGTAAAAACAATGTAATAAATAATAAAGTTAACCATTCTAAAAATTACACAGCAACTGACTGTAGTTCTCGCGATAAATCGCAATTTGTAAAATGAAGGAGGTTATGATATATATTGCAGCATATCACGAAAACTACTTGTCTGATTTTATTCGAAAATATATGAAAAAATTTTTATTAAAATTATCGTCAACTTTTTCTTACATTATCTTTTAATGCGAACAATGGTTTTAAGGATATTAATCCCTTTTTCTGAAAAAAACAAAATTTATACAAAATTGTGAAAATTTTTTTTTTCCAAAAATCATCAAAATTATAAAATGACAATAAATAAAATTTTTATTCCTCAATCATAATGATAAATTTGTTGCTAATGAAACAAAACTCATTTTATTAAAATCAATTCAAAAGTTTTAAATTTATTCTCAAATTAGTGAAAATACTCATTAAAAAGTTACATAGAAAATTAAAAAAAAAACAATNNCATTAAAAAGTTACATAGAAAAATTAAAAAAAAAAAAAAAAAAAAAAACAAAGACTTTTTATTTTTAAAAATTTTGAATTTGAATTTATGAATAAAATCAAAACTTATGCATTAATTTTAAAAAAATAAGCTCCTGTTTTATTTACAAAAAAAATCTATTCTTATGAGAAAAGAATAATCCCCAGTTTTTATAAGACAAACAAAAAATTTGAAATTTATTTGAAATTATTTTGACGAGACAAATTTTCCGTTTGTCATATAAAAACAGGGGATTAATATCGTCTATTCCATGAGAGATTTATAAAAAAAATGAAAATTTTTTATTGTATGTTTTCCGATTTTGGCAATTTTTGCCATACGCATATCCTATGGAGCCATTTAAATATCTATATTTTTATTTTTCTGAATTTTGAAAAATTCGCGAATTTATTCAGACTTATTCATCTTATATACGCAATTTAAATCAATCAAAATCCGTAAAAAACTTTTGGAAATTTTTAAGTTTAAAGTTACACACTTTTGTGATATTTTAGAAAATGAAATTCCTGAAAAAATTCGTGAATTTTTAAAAATTCCGAAAAATAAAAATAGAGATATTTAAATGGCTCCGTAGGGTATGATGGCTATGCAAAAAAAAAATAGCAAAATCGGAAGTCATAGAAAATATTTTTAAGCGTTCTGTGGTGAAATTGGCGATATTTTAATTTCTGAAATTTTAGAGTTTATATGATTTTTTTCTTTTTAGAAAATTTCAATTATTTTTAGAAAGTTATAAACACCTTAGCTCTAATGTTTTATAGTATAGAATTAAAAAAAAAATCGATAAGGAATCACTATATTAGTTATCTACTACAAACCAGTAAAAAATAAAATATAATAAAACTAAAAAACAACTAAAAAGTCATGCATTTAATAGTGTTATCACTGAAAGAAATTACTCAGTGGCAAAAAAAGGACCTGTAGAAGTTTTTTTGAAGAACTTCTCTTAAAACGAAATTTTTGGAAATAATTTTATAACTTTAGGACAGTTGAATGTATTTCGTATGGACAAGCCTGAGGTTTATGTCAATTGATTTGGAAGACGACAGATTCTTAACCCTGGAAGGGCTTCGTTAGTCGTTTCGACTAACAGCAATGCTATTTTGGGAGATATTTCTTTATTCGTTTTATATTTTTCTGAGAATTTTGGTATAACACCTGCCGTAAATAAGATCTTGAAATGTCCAGACGTATGTTGCTGTGAGCGGTCAACTAACGAAGCACTTAATGTGACTTTTAGAACTTTTAGCGATAAAGTAATTTAGCAAATATTTATTTAATATTTGTTCCTATAATGTGAAATATATTTTTTGGGGGAAAAATACAATTAGATATCCAGAAATAATTTTAACAACACATAAGTACATTTTTTTGTCACATTACACATTGATGATTAGGGAGCACTATTTAATAAATCAAATAGAAAAGGCTTGCTGAAGACTTAACAAAGCCATATTATGAAGTACTAACGATTACAGATCGACTTCATCTTATGAGTTCTATAATAAAAACAAAGGACGCGATTGANAATTTTGACCAAANATTNAGTGAAATATCTCACTAAATCAAGACTTATCGGCGACTTATATCAATAGTTTATTCAAAAACTATGTTAAAAACAATTCAAGAACCATTTTTTTATAAAATATCTTTAAAATCTACATAAGGATCTAATTTAGCGACAAATGTTTTATCTACTGTGTTCTACACCCAATATAACAACCCAGCATCGCAAAAATTCCGAAAATCTCCTATATCCAGGTAAATTTATAACAATACTGTAAATTGTAGAAAAATAAAATAAAATTTGTAGCTTCTGCGATTAAAAAACGCTGAACTACTAAGGGATACTGTAAAAGAAGGCCAAAAAGTATAATAAATTTGAAATATGCACAGAGTATGCAAAAACATTTATTTTTAAATTATTTTTTGGTTAGAATAATTATAGGATGCAAACATTTAAACAAACGTATGTTGCCTATTTCAAATTGTTTACACAACTAACACAAAGGGTACTTATGTAGCACCATCTCTGGAAAAGTACAAATATTGAGGTATTTTCAGTTTTTGCTGAATATTTTAAAAATAACGGAAATTATTTAGGAATTTTTACTGTTATTTTATTAAAATTAATTCATCAACCAAAAATCAATTGATTTACTTTTCATTTTAATGATACGTTTTGCAATATTTTTAATAAAAATTGGTGTTAGTCGTTTCGACTAACCTTCAAAAGGGTAAAAATATTGAAAATATTATAATATATTTTCATTATTGCCTGAGAAGGAAATTTTACATTCATCAGTTTAAGCTGATAATCATATTTCATGGAATACAGCATCTGATTTTGTATATATTATTGCGGCACAATTGCGTACAAATATTTTTTTCTATGAGCATATATACATTGGGGATTATCGCAGGGGTTTTTTCTGATATTTTGTTTTCAAGATGCTTCGAAATCCCTTTTTACACACATAAATAAATAAATTTGAAAATAAACCTAACATTATACATTAACCAGAAAATTTTACATAATTATGGTATTTATTTAAGAAATTTATAAGGTTTGAAATTTTTACACATTTTACCCTCACATGTCACTGTAAAAAGTGTTGCACAACTTTTGAAAAACACTGTATTAAAAAAAAACTGCTTCTACTTAGAGAAGAGCAATTGAAGTAAAGAGTACTTTGTATTAAAACGAGTAATTGACAACTATTTATGTATCTTCTCTGCTTGAGCATTTAGTTAGAGACTTATGAATGAATGAACTTATTTGTGTGATTTGTATCTTTCGGTTTGTTGTTCATTTGTTTTATTTATTATCTTTTAGCAGGTTTATTTTTGGAACTTGTTTATTATATCTAATTTTAGTAGTATTTATTTAGTTTAACAAGTTAATTTGAAGAAAAAAAAAAAAGCCGCATCATTTGTTTGTCATAATTATTAGAGTCTTCAAAACATGCAAACAATTTAATTTTAATAATTTCGCGCTATTCATATAAATTGCACTAAGAAAGTCTTTTTTTTTATATATAGAAATTTTAATATTTTTGCTCAAATCCGCTTAACAAAAAAGAATGAAAGAAAAAAATGAAAAAAACTATTTAAGTAAATAGAGATTTAAAGGAACTTATAGTCGCTTAGTATTGTTTTACCCAGCATTGGTAGCTGCTTGGAAGAATATTTTATTATTCTTATTATTTTTGTTTGTCTTCTTAGTCACCATTATATTATATGTATGTGTATGTATGTAAATAATATGAACATTATTGCAATGTAAAATATTACAATAATTTGCCATTGTGTTCTCTTTTTTTGTGTGTGTTTTCTGAATTGTTTTTCGCCATAAAAACTTTTGGTTTATGAATTCGCACGTGCTTTAAGTTTATTTTATTTTCTTAGCTGCTACTTTTGCAGTTGTTTTAGTCGTTTGGGTGTGTATAAAAAAACTTTCCAACAATAGTTGCATATTAAATGCACAAACAATCATTTAATTTTAATATAAAATGTGTGTGAATATCAATGGAAATTTAATAGTAATTTTACAGTGTTTTTTATAAAAGAAAAATTATTATTACAATTTTTTTTAATAATGTGAAAAATATGTGTACATATTATATAATGGCCTGTTTGAAATGAAACATTTGTCCAGAAATAGGTTAATGTTAGTTTTTTTATATATGAAAACTTTTAAATTTTTTTTTTTTTTTTTTTGGAAAAAAAAAAAAAATGTTTTCTTCCAAATCAAAAAAAAATAAAAAATAATGGTCCGATCATCTGTGTTTAAAAGCGTTACTTATTTAAAAACTATGCATATGAAAGAAATGATAATTAAGTTTTTCTCAGGGACATCAATTTTTTTTTCTCAAAAGAACTTTAAACATTCGCCAAATTTAATAATTTTAAAATAAAATATATATCAAAGTCATAGCAACCCTGCAATATAACAAAAGTTTTTATTTAAATGTTGCAGCACAAAATTTTAATTAAAAAATCCTACAATTAAATAGTAAATATTAATATAAATTAATTATTCTAAACTTTATGTATTGCATTTTAAATATTATTGTGTATTGCATTTAAAAAAAATTAAATAAAAAATATAATTTTGACATCCATATTAAGTCAGAAAATTTGACATCCTGTACAAATATTTTTACGTTTTAAATTTAAATGGAAATAATAATAAAATGACTGTCAAATGGTTTTCATAACTCTCTTTTAAATATTTCCTTTTAATAATTTAATGAGAACACTTATTAATTACTACCATGTTAAAAAAATGTTTGCTGGGTATTATCCTCAATAAACAATTTTCTTTAACATTTCTCCTAAAAGTAAATACCAACAAACAAAACATTAACTTAGAGAGTAATTCACTTTCACTTTTCACAACACAACTGACATTAAAAGTATTTATATTTGCGTTGCCAACTTTACGCAACATCAATAGTACTAAGTAAATAAAAATATATTTTTCAAAATTTTCTCTTTCACTAAACATTAAACGACTCTTTCAGTTAAATTTGAAATCTTTAAGAGTTTAAGCGATAACCTCTATAACCCAGATTTGGAGGTTTATGAATACAACAACGACAAAAAAGAAAATAATATAAAAAAATAATAATACAACAAAATACTAATTTTATAAACAATAGCTAACAATGCAAATTTTCAACATTTACACAAAACAGTTTGTAATTAAATCTCCAACAGAATAGAAGCATTTAATTTTGTTTTGTTTTCTTAAAGAAATAAATAAATTTTAATTGACTGAGACTCATTGTATTGTGCGCGTGTGTGTATGTGTATTTTTGAATTTGTGTGTTTTATAGCTAAATACAAAAAAAATGAAAATTTTCAAATTACTACCAACAGTAATCTTATCTTTAGTTAATGTGTCTTTATTAAGTGGAACACCTATTCCCATTGATGAGTCTAATGCAAAACATATTGAGCAAATACGTTATGCAAAGGTAGCTGAAATGCATAATTATATTAATGAATCGGCAGATCCCTGTGAGAATTTCTATGATTTTGCCTGTGGTAATTGGAATCGCATTAATCCTGCCAATTCTCAGGAACATATAACAACGGGTTTCTTTGAAACCATGATAAAGGCTTTGGATCGTAAAATCGCTGCCATGCTTAATAAATCGGAGGATTGGGATAATGAAATTGATAAGAAAGTTAAAAATTTCTATGAATCATGCACACGTTTGGCTGTTTTGAAAAATATGTACACATCGAAACTAAAAGAAATTGCAGAGGAATTTGGTGAAGTGCCTGCTTTGACAGAACATCATTGGCAGCAAGATAAATTTGATTGGTTGGAGGTTATAGGTAAAATAGCCTACAAATATGGTAACTCGATTTTATTGGGCTATGACATCATGGGAGATTTTCGTGATAACAGCGTGAATAGAATTTATTTGGGTCATCCCGACTTTCCCTTGGAATCAAAGGCCATGTATGTTGATGAGGATAAAGCTGGTTATCGACAAAGTTACCTGGGTCATATTGCCGGTGATCTTAAGTTATTCTGGGGCTTGAAGAAAGAGAAGTCTGAGGAAATAGCTAAACAAATTTTAGATGTTGAAATTGCTTTTGCCAGTGGCATAGCAGACGATAAAATGGGTTTGCAACTAGATGATTTAGCCACCAGGACCACATTAGCTGAACTTCAACGAAAATATAAACCACATTTAGATTTTGTTAGACTATTAAATATTTCCTTGGGGACATTGCCATCTATGAATGAGCCAGTATATGAAATGTTTTCCGATTATCAATTGAATCTTATAGAAAAAATGGAAGAAATTCCTAAAGAACATTTGGCCAATTACATCTATTATACTCTACTCAAGGACTTTATGTTGCGTATGCCCAAAAAGAAAGAAGAATTAGAATCGAAATGTATATCGATGACCAAAAAACATTTTGCCAAAAATCTCGACAACATGGTGTATCGCAAATACAATACAGACCAAACCGAAAAGGATGTCAAACTAATGTGGGACGAGATAAAGTTTAACTTTAAAAATTTACTCCAGTCTCAACAGCTTAATTGGATTAGTGTGGAGACTCGCAAAAAAGCCGAAGAAAAATTGGATGCCATGAAATTGGAAATTAATTCCTATGCCCATGAGAATTTCAGTGAAGAGTTTGGAGATTTGATTTTAAATAAACATGACTATATAGAAAATCTTAAAAATGTTCTGATTTTAAATGCTAAAAATCAACGAAAAGCCTTAAATGAACCCCCCAAACCTTTGGAAGCTGGTGAATTACTGTCCTATACACCAGCCAACATCATAATAGAAAATCGTATTAAAGTTCCTGTCTCATTATTACAACCCTATTATCTGTGGTCTACTTTCTATCCTCATGCTTTAAAATTCGGTACTTTGGGTACATTAATATCACACGAATTAATTCACGGTTTCGATGACACCGGTCGAACATTCGATAAAATGGGTAATAACATTGAATGGTGGGATGACAAATCGACAGCTGAATTTAATGAACGCAGCAAATGTTTTATCGATCAATATAAACAATATATTTATGGTGGTAAACCTTTACCCGAAATGGCCTCACAATCAGAAAATATAGCCGATAATGGTGGTCTACATTTGGCCTATGAAGCCTATTTGTACTGGCAACAAGAAGCTAAGCGCACAAATCAATCTATGGTTTACGAAACTTTGCCGCGTCTTAATTACACTAGTAAACAATTATTTTTCATTAGTTACGCTCAACTTTGGTGTAGTGATGCTCATCCAGCTGTACGTAATCTACAGACAGCAATTGACACTCATGTACCTGGTAAATTTAGAGTTATAGGACCTTTATCGAATTTCAAAGAATTTTCAAAAGAATTCAATTGTCCCGTAGGTAGTGGCATGAATCCGGAAAAGAAATGTTTTATTTATTAGGATCAAGTAAATGTTTTATTTTAATTGTTAATAAATTAAAAAAAAATTTAATTTTTTGTTTAAAGAAAAAATTACAATATTTGTTGTTCATTAGTTTATTTTAATATTTTTGTTATAATATTTAAAATTGAAAAAGTATAATCAATGTTTTTGAATTGATCAAAATATTAATAAAAATAAATTATAATTAATTAAATCTATTACTGGTGTAATTGATTTAACACTACAAGTGTTTATATTTATTATTAATTAAAATATTAATAAAAAATTTGTTGAATTTATTTAATTGTTTAAAAAAAATAATAATTAAGCATAGAAAAAAATTTATCTTCACAGAATCGAATATGACTTTTTTCCCAAACTTTTTTCATAAAAAAATAAAATTATTAAATTGTTCTTTATGAAAATTTTAGGAATTTTACAAATTTTTGTTTTGCAAAAAGTTGTTAGGAAATAATGTTTAGAAATTTGCACTTATTTGGTTGCATATATGTACATAATTTTATTAAACAGAGCTTCGTCTGTTGAATGGTCCCAATAAGTATCTAAAAATAGTTAAGAATTAAAAAAGTTCCAAAGAAAATTTCAAACATTTCTTTACAAACAATTTGTTTAAGTCTTATTGTCTTTTGATTCATACATAAGAAAGTCTTCATATTTAAAAAATCATTCTTTAATATTATGAACTAAAATCAATGAAACCAAATTCTTATATTTATGTACAAACATTAAGTTAATCTTACTGTTTTGCCGGTTTGCAATTTTTGGAAGTTTGTTAATAACTTCTAAAAAAAAGTAGAAATTATTTTTAAAAGCAATGCTTTCAGCCTCCGCTTTACTTGCCTCAAATGCCAGGAGAGGCTAACTGAATCCCTCTATATTTAAGTTTCATGTTTAGATTTCAACGAAACCCAAATGGATAAGACACCCCGCATGCTGATGAAGTGTGTAGCGGCACACAAAAAATACGTATTCCATTCTACTGGTGTCTATTAAATATCTCTTAACCTCAAAACTATTTTTATAAAATAATCTTTAAAAATATTAAGAAATTAAATTTTAATTTATTATTCTATATAAGTAATTGACATGGAAATAAAAGGTATGTGTCAAGAGGAACTCCATAAATGAAAGTACTAATTGTGAAGTAGCTTCGTACAATCTAAACATTTTACAAATATATTTTTTTCATAAATATCCTTAATTTAAGGATTCAATGTAATGACAATATTAAATATCTTATATTTAAAGAATTTAAAAAATCATGAAAAACAATATCCGCCTACAATAGCAAATATTCTAACGAACGAAATTAAAATAAAACGTATGTGGCCTGCGGAAGCCCCCATAACAAATATTATTTCTCTGAATGTTTTATGTTTCTTATAGGGTGTATAATAGTTATAGGGGGATTGGTAGACCCAATATAAAATAAATATTAATTATCGCATCAAATGTGGTACCGAAGCGCACTTGGAAAAGTTGGTTTAATATGAATTGAAATAGTATATTGGAATTAACTTTTAATACTTGATAAAACTTTGGGCCATACAATATCAATGGTTTGACCCTTTAATTTGAATTATTTAATTTTTAAAATGTATATATTTTGGCTAAAAACTGTACCATCATCAACTCGAAAATCCGGAAGAATCTTGTACATATAGAAACCCAATTCGGTATGATTATTTGAGAATATTTTAAAATGACCACATGGGCTTTTTTCGCGAAGTTTATATAGAGGACCAGCTACACAGAGGAAAAACATCCTAAAAATTAGTAAAAGTGATTTCAATCCATGGGGAAAACGAAATAGTGTCGGATTTTAGTGCGATTTTTATACCCCGATTAAATATGATTTATAGTTTTAAAATTTCATAGTTTATAAAAAAAAATAATTAATAAATAATTAAATAAAATCTATACTTACCATGTGTTAAAATGTTAATAGTTTCGTTGTGCCAATAAAACAGACTTAATAGGCAGCCCTTGAATGTTTGCAATGGACGGTAACCCTTAAGAACATATGGATTGAATTGCAAATATTGTGGCATATCTTGCCACTGCAATAGTTCAGCTTCAACTAAACCGGAAATTGACAATCCTTTCATTTTAGATTCTGCCGATGGTGATGCCGATGAGGATGAGGATGACGATGCTGATGCCGATGCCGATGTCGATGATGAAGACGACGATGAAGTAGCTGATGTAGATAATAAGGCAGGTGTTCTTGTAGCAGATGCAGGTGGTGTTGTTATAGATGTTGAAGATGCAGATGATGAAGAGATTAATGAAGATGATGTAGGTGATGGCGTGGTTGCAGATGAAGCTGCTACAGCTTCTCCAACTGTAGCAGTAATTGACAACGAGGTAGTAGATGAAGACATTGGTAATGAATTAGAAGACAATTCCTTTTTATTATTCATTATTGTTGTTGTTGTTGTGGTTGTTGCGGAAGTGTTTTCGAATGGAAGCATTTGATTTGTTAATAATTGCTTATTATTACATTCCCTAAATTGTTTGCAATTTTCAGCAGCCATTTCAGAGCCAGCACCATCTCCAGTAGCTGACATGATTTTCTTAAATTTGGGTATATTATCTTCAGTAGCCATGTCTTCATCTTCCGCTTCCTGCTTGGAGTCCTGGTCTTTAAATATATTACCATTACGCTTGAGTACTGGCGTAGCGATCACAGACGATGTCGTTGATGTAGAATTCGATGCCGTTTTGGATGACGATGATTCTGATGAGGTATTTGTTTTATATGTATCCTGAATGGACAGGGGAATGTTGAGCGTGGAATCATCCTCGCCATGAACAGCAGCTGCATTATTTAATGAATCACCTTTGAATGTTCTGCGTTTGGAGGGTGAAGCCTGAGGTGAGGGTGATGGTGTTACGGACATACATTCCACATTGCTGCCCATATATTCGGCTGCATCTATAAGGTGTGATAAACCATTTTTGGTAGCATTTATTGCATTGCAGTTAATACCATTATTGGTGTTTGTTGTTGTTGCTGCCGTTGCTGGCGCCGCTGCATTAATGCGATGTCTTAAAATATTTGTATTTTCCGTTTCTAGTGCTGATGTTTGCATTAGAGAATGCGGTTGGTGGTAATATTGCGATTGAGGCTGATGTTGATGCTGTTGTTGTTGTTGTTGCTGCGGTTGATGATAGTGTTGTGTCATCGTACCATTAGGGTTATTATCCTTTTCGTTTGTTGTTGTGGTAGTGATGGTGGTGCTGATTGTTGTTGAATTGCTGCTGCTGCCATTGCAATCGACAGCAGTTTGCATGTTTTATCACGTATTTTTTTATTTATATTTTTCTAATATTCGTAATGCAAAACAAGGCAACAAATGGGTTTTTTGCTGAAGTTTATTTTTTATTATTATTATTATTATTATTTTTTTTTTTAATTGAGAAAACCTTTTGTTAGTTTACTGATAACGGAAGTCTCGTTGGTTTTTTGGCTGTAAATAAATTGAAAGGACATAATTTGTAAGAAATTTAAATATAAATAAAATTAATTTTGATTTGAAGTAATTAAGACCTATGGAACATATTTCATATTATGATTTTTGAAGAAACTATAAATATTTGATCGCAATATAATATTTTTTTACCAATAAATTACACATTTTTCTTTTAAGTTTGGAAAAACTTTGCCAATGTTTTTTTTTTCAATACTTTAGAGTTTTTGACACTGCATTTGATTTGAAGAACTAGTCTTTGGAATTTTAGAACATATATTTTTTAAAAGGTTCAATTTGGAATATTTTGTGCATAGTCTTCTTGGATGTTTGGGTTTGATATTAATTGAAACATTATTTCTGTGAAAATACATTTTGAAAAAGTGTAAAATAATTAAAAAAAAAAAAAAAAAAAAATAACACAAAAAAATATTGTATACAAAATACACAGAGAAGAAAACTATTAAAGAAAAAATTAGAATTTTTATTAATAAATATTCCATGTTAATGTTCTTACCAAAAAATTTACATAATATTTAAAAGAAATAGTTAAATAATTAATTTTTTTATAACAACATTAAAACAATTAATATATTAATTTCCCCTTTTAACCCCTAAAATCTCTTAAAATCTTATAATTCATCTCCAAAATCCACTTTAACTTAATTTTCAGCAATTCCCATTATTTTATTACTTTAATTACTCTTATTTTTTTTTAACTGTATCTTTTTGGGAGACAAAACCCCCCGTTATGGGAGACAAAAAGAGAGCGCAAAACAAAAATATTTGCAACAAAAACAATGCAACCTACTTACTACTCTTGGTTTTATAACAAAACAAAAGGCAGAAGAAGTAGAAAAAAATAGGCTTATAAAGCTTATGAATACATAATATGAATAATAACAACAATAACAAATGGCAAGAAAAGAAAGCATATACATATACACACACAAACAAACAAACATCTAGTTATAGCATTTTATGAATNNTAAAAAAATTAAAAAAAAAAAAAAAAACAATATACCTACACTTTTATTTTTTTTTTTTTGGAAAATGTGATTATAGAGACCATTTTGAAAAAAAAAACACAGAAATAATGATATTTTTGGCAATTTTTAATTTCAAAATCATTTATTTTTGGATTTAGGAATCGATAGATAATTTTGATTTTTAACCAATATCGAGATTTATTGTAAAAAATTAACCAAGATTTTGCTAAAAAGGCAGAGTTGAAATTTGAAATACAAATAACCTGAAATCTTAATAGATAAATAATATTTTTTCATTAGCCTTATCGACATCTTAAAGAAGATATAAGCATATTTGAAATCGGATAAAAAACAAAAATTTTCAAGCGGTAACAATTTTCTATATTCTTTGAGTGCGCATAGTTCCGCTCCTGGGGACTATGCCACCCACCCCCGCCCTTTCAAACTTAAAATTCTATATTGTCTATTTGAAATTTTTTGTAAATCCAACTAGCCTATTAGAAATTAAAAGTTGATTTTTCTAAAATTTCGTTTCTGCATCACTGTGCAGTGGAGACGAATGCAAAATTTGTGCCAATACCTCTGTACCTCCTTAGCTGATGATCGGATCCAATAGAAATGTATACAGATATTGTACTGGATGAACTAAGCTTTCACAAATACCTTAAGTATGTAAAAGTTAAAAAAACCCGATGTTTTGTTCTTGTGCGAAGAAGGAAAAGTCTAGTGTAGACCGCCAATAATTTCCGCCGTATATGAGTGAAAATCGTGCGATATATGAGTATAAGAGTGGACATTTTTTAATTATTCTATTATTTATAATATATTACACAATAATATGCAGAAACAATTTTTGTATTATCACCATTAGTCTAGACGTGAAAAATGTTTAACTCTGAATTTAATATGAAAAATTGCATTTTTCTAAGAATTTCTTTTACATTTCTTAATTTTTTGTTTATCGGATAATAAAAAATAAAATATTTCTAAAAGCTTAGATATTTTTCATATATTTCAATTCTATCGACAAGCAGTTTAGGAGATACAGATATATTACTAAAAATATTGCAAAGTTTTTATTAATGGTGATTATTTACAAAAATTTGTATTAATACACTTTCTATGAACGTGATAATTTAATCCAATTTTATTAAAAAAAAATAATTATTTCCAACATATAAAATCCTTTTATGTTAAAGTATCTCACTTTAAAAACACATTAAGTCAATGTGATAAACTTTGTACATAAATAAATACATTAGTATTTATGCAAATCTTTACAACGCGCTAACATGGAATTTATTGTCAAAATTATGTAAATTTTTCTATAAACAAAATACGCAACTTTAAGATAAATCCTTTTTCTTTATCTTGTTCTCAGTTTATAAACTTAAATAAATATTTAAAAATTAATTTGCTTGAATATTTTTAAAGTTATTTAAAATAGGATAAAATCTTTTATGTAAATTTTGTTAAAATTGTGACAAGTGTAAAGATAACAATTAGTCTAGCAAAGTCTATCGTTAATATATATATATGTGTGTGTGTATGTGTCCTGTATGTTTGTACGTTTATATATTTTGGTTTAAATTTATGATTATGAGTGTCATAAGAGGGGAACTGTTTTAATTTTAACATTAACTTTATAACTCATTAAAATGTCCTGTACATTACACATAAACTAATCAGGATTTGTTTTTACTTTGCTTTGCCTATATATGAGTGTGTGTGTGTATGTGTACAAGTTTAATAACAAGTTGTTTTATATTATATTTTTATAAATACAATTTTAATTAGAAAATATACTGTTCATTAGAAATTTTGCAAGTCATTTAATACTCAAAAGGGGATGACTTACAATTTCAATTAAATCGATATGAAAAACTTTCATTTTCAAAACTTATGTTTTGTTAATGGAAACTTTGTTAAGAAATAAGTTTGTCAGTTGTAGTATGTAGTGGAATAAGTAATTAATATTTTAATTCCCTAATTTATGATTTTAATAATTTTATAGATAATTAGAATTTGTTAAGTGTACGTAAGTATATAAAGCTGTTTTGTTTTAAAGGGAAAAGTAGATTACTTGATAAGAAAAAGGATTAGGAAAATGTTAATGACCTTTACTTATAAGCTAATTTTTGTTTTATTCAAATTCAAAATTATATAAAGTAAAATTGGTGAAAAATTAAAATTTGCAAAATATTATGTAAATATAACCAGCCGAATAAAAGCTACAGATTTATTTCCAAAATATTTGGATTATGTCAAACAATAAAAAAAAAATATTTAGAAATTAATAATGCATTTTTTTAATATTCATTTTAATCTCCATTTTTCGCCATTTCACCCATTTCTGTGTTCATAGTATAAATCACCATCACACCACAAATTTTCAATAGTTTATAGAGAACATAATTCACGTCATAAGTCACATTTTTAAATTACAAACTTCAGTTAAAAAGCTCTAGGGTTCTCCCACTTAAAAAAAAAGATAACGACTATTTACTTTATTTTAACCTCCAATACAAGCTGCCACTTAAAATAGTTTAAAATTTTATATTGACATACGTTCATAGTTAAAAGCAAAAATCATATGGCAAATGACACATGTAATATTTTCCCACTCTAACAAATGAAGATGAATAAATAAAACGCACACACACACATACACATACATACTTCAAGAAAAAAGTCACATTTTTTTTGTTTTTATTACATGCTATGTTTCCGCCGGAAAACATCAAAATGTAACTGTATTTTTTGCGACTTTATCAGTATTTATGAGAAATATTTAGAGCAATAATAACAACAACAACAAACAAAAATAAAATAGAAAATAAAAATAATAAAAAAAGCCATACAAAACACATACATTTGCAAAACAAAAATGTTTCTCTAGTTGTTGCTATTCTTCGATTTATACAGGTTTAAAAGTATGTTGAATGTATTTTGAATTGCTTGTATAAATGAAGAATTGAAAGTACATACATACATACGTACATAGGAATAGAAATGGATGGATAGATATTAGGGATGCCAAACGAAACGGGACTGATTTTTGCAAATCCCAGGATCACGTGATTTTACGGAATTTATTTTCAAATGAGAACACATTTTAAATATAAGAAAAAATAAATTTTTAATTTAAAATAATTTTTAAAATTTTCTGTAAATATTTTTATATTCTGTCTTACCGTTAGTTAATTTTTAATATTGTAATTTTTAATTTCGTTCAATCCCGGGAATCGGGATTTCTTAATCCCGGGATTTTCTGTATAGGGATTGGCATCCCTAATAGATATACATAGATGATGGTTGGTAGGATGTGACTGACTACTGTGTATAGTGGTTTACATTTAAAATTTGCATATTCATATTAAAAAGCACACATACACACAAACATATTCATACATCCATATACGCAAACATATTGTAATGTTAAAAAGCACTCAATGAATTTTGAATATGTCATATTTAGTGAGAGGGGGAAGAAGTATATGTTGAAAAACAAAACAGAACAGAAGAGAAAAATTGAGGGATTGAAAGTATAATATGTAACACATACCAAAGATAGTAAAGAGGATTAGAGTTGCCATTGTAAGTATTAAAAAAGGACTTTTGACCGCATTATTGATTTATTTATTTATTTATTTTAAGTTTTAAAACATACTTTTTGTTTATAACATTCTAGCTACTTTATAATAAGCCGATTTATTTCAAGCTTTTTTTTTTACTTGTGTTTTTTAAAATGTAGAAAATATTTTTAATACATTTTTAAGTTGTCTTTATTTTAATATGAATAAAAGGTAGTGATTTTTTGGTAAAAAATCTTTATTTCTTAAACTACTACTTGGATCGAACTGAAATGTTTGGTAGAGTGCTTGAGGAGTACATAAGCTTTCAGAAAAAAAATGTTAAATTCATCCTATGATATCAAAGTTGATTATGTCGATTATATTTACAGTTAAAAAAATATTTAATCTTGAATTTTTGATTTTTGGACTCAACTTTATTTTGTATTTCGGGAATTTCAAATCCAAAATTATTTAGCCATTGAAGCCTTGTATTTTGAAATATGTAAAGAAAAATGTTTCCATTCTCCAACTCCCAGAAATGTTTAAAGTAGTAAAAAATACGACTTTCTCAATTAACACATAAAACTCTTAAGAAATGTGGTGTAAGGAGGGGAGAAAAAAAACTCTTATCTTATATATAGAAAAGTTTTTAAAATTGCACTGACAAAAGATAGTTTGAAAAAAAAAAGAAATAGAAATTTGAAAGAAAAAAAAAACAAGTTAAAGTGCTCTTCAAAGCGATTCCTTGACGGGCATTGTTAGATTGATTTAAAAAGTGATTCAGAGTAAATTGATATACTTTAAGGTGGGTGTTTGATAATTGTTTCTATGCGTTAAAAACATAGGCCAAACACATAATACCCTTATTATCTATGATGGCGAAGGGCATACAATTTATTCATAAATAATTAGTTAGTAGAAAGTGAAATTTATGGCAAGTTGGACACTTGAATTATATTATATTTTTGTTGGACTAATTATTTACATTTAAACGAAAACCAAATGAATAAAACATCACGAATGCTGTTTATGTATATAGCGGTACAAAAAGTACGTATTTCGTATCACCAAACAGAGAAAACAAGGCAGTTTACCATTGCAAACTTGTTTACTAATTCTTGCTTATAAAACATGAATAACTACTTTGCTTAACGTATTACATAAATAAGAAAAACATATTTTCTTTGGCCGTTAATGGGTTGTGATGTTATGGAACATTTTTATTTAACTTTCTACTATATATCACTACTGAATAAGAACGTTGAGGATTAATTCGCGATCTACATTTATTTGCAATTTTGTTGATCTATATCATTTATAAAAAATGGTTATTTGTTTCTTTAATAACTGAACAATGATGGAGTTTCAAAATTTTTAAACATATTTCAGTAGAATCTATGTATCGATTTCTTAATTAAATTCTAAAAAAATGTACCATTTTGTACATTGAATAAATTTTTTATTTTTTGATTCTAATTTTTTTAAATTTATTTTCTTATTATATTTAGCAATAAATATTATCAAAAATCTAAATGAAAAAAAACTAACAAATTTATTTCGAAAATTGATTTTATTATTGTTAATATTTTTTTACTGGGGCTTTTTATTATACCGTTTATAAAGTACTATTTTTGTAGAAATTGGTACTCTTTAAAAAGACATTTAAATTTTTGTAAATTTAGAATGTTTTTTTTTTATAATTGGTAATTTTTTTTCTAATTTAGTACCTTTGTTAAACAAAAGAATGGGGACCATTTGCCACTTTTTTTCTCATAATCGTAAACGATATTTGTAATTTTTTTCGATTCCCAAAAAGTTTGTTTATTATATCATCTGAAAATTTCATTGATCGTCTTTTTTAATGTTAATCTATTAGATTAGTTCCTAAGTTCGATCTTCCAAAAATATATTCAAAACAAATCAGTCTTTTCATAAGCGTTCTGACAACGATTCTAGCATTCTTGTGGAGTAAGTCCGTCTGTAGAAATATCGTATTTGATTTAATATAAAAAAATTAGATAAATTTGTTTAAAGTATAAATGAAAAAATATGAAAGCATACTTTAAGGCATACATTTTATTACTTATCGATAATTTGTATTAAATTGTATTTATTTGAAGAAAAAAAAAAGTAAAAAAGTTTTTGGCATATTAAGTATTGCTAATAAACATACAAACAAACATAACTGTGAATTTATATTGAAGTCAAAGGTTTTTATGTGGAAACTAATGTTATTTATAGTCAATTATTTTGAAATTTCTTTTCAAAAAATTTTACATTAACCATTTTTGTTTATTTAGGAATGAATTTTACTTTCGGAAAAATTTTTTATTTAATTAATTTATTAAAAAATCCTTTAAATCATTTGGCAACTCTAGCAAACATTATTCAGTCAGTCAGTCGAACATGTTCTTAACAGAAAAATGTATGATGCATGTATTCTAAATGAAACATGATTTTTAAATTTTCAACAAATAAAAGTTTTTAAAATTAAAAAAAAATAACATGAAACATTTAGATAAAATTATATAAAAAGTAAATAGACATATACAATATAAATTCGAAATCTTGTTCATAAATAACAAAATAAATGTATATCGTCCATTCCATGAAATAAAATTTTGTACGTAAGCGGTCTATGGACGCGAAATTCACAATTTTATTTCGTTTTTTCAGTTTCAAAAAAATGACGTTTGAATTGTATTTATATTAGCTTAAACATAAATATTTTACAATTAAAAAATATTTTTTTAAAATGCATTTTAAGAATTGCATTCAGATTTTTTAATTTTTTAACATTTTGAAAAAAACATGGGTTTATATTCAAATAAAAATCTCAAATTTTTTTTGACGCACACATATATTAAGCACAATTTTGCCTTTCAACTAATTTATTTATTTTTTTTTAATATTATTGTGGTATAAATCGCAAGTTTTTGAAATTTCGCCAAACTGAAAACTCTAATGGCTTTGTGAATAATGTCTATAGCATAATGGAGTTTGTATTTGTAAATTTTTATAGAAATTGAAAGACATCAAGTAAAAAAAGCATTTTTTCAGGCGTTCTTTCATGGAATTGACGATATACTTATATGATGGTATGGTGTTGACATTTAAAATAATATCAATGTTTTTACAAAACAATTCATTAACAATAAATAAAAAAATAGAAAATAAAAAACATTTATAAAAAATTCAACAAAAATTCAAAAACAATTTATAACAATTTTTCTTAAACAGATTCCTTAAATAATTGAACATTTTCATAAAGATGTTAATAAAACAAACAATTACTAGGAAATGGATTTGAATTCCTTTTAATTTTTTTTAATAAAAAATTCTAAGCAACATTTTGTTATTTCAAGTATACATTACATAAGACTAGTAATTAATTTTTGCTGGCCCCTACAGTGATTAAGACTTGTGGTTTGATTTATTTTCATTTATAGATAAAAAGAATTTATAGAATTTTATTTCATTTCCCTTCTCGCTAAGGTTTCCTTTCCTTTCCTTTTTTTTTTTTTTTGCTATTGTCTTGTTAATTGTCTTTCAAATGTTGGCCACAATTATAATGTGAAATTTAAGACTCTGCTTCTTTGTGCGTCTTGTCTTTGGCTTTTACTTATTTCTATAAAAAGAATTTTTACTTTCTTTTATATTTTCTTTTTCTTGGTTTCCTACCAACAGCATTTCTTTTCTTTTTGTTTTCTTTTTAGAACAATATTGTTTTAATTTTGTTGTTTTTTTTTCAACTTGTGTTTGTTGTGATTATACAACAGGCTTTAAAAGTACTTAAGTATACAAGTATTAAAATATGTTAAACATATTTTTTTATATTTTTATATTTATTATAAACAATACTCTTTTGTGTCCTACATTTTCTGTGCGTTTTTAAATCTCAATTATAATATGTATTAAAGTGTACTTTTAATATATATTTTTTTAAAGCAAAAAGAAGGCGTGAGATCTTGTGACCTTTACTGCTGTTTAAAGAAAAACATGTACTTAACACACATTGTTTTTTTTTAATCCTTTATTATGTATAGGGATTTTAAATGCTTCAAATGTATGGGTGGAGTATATATTTCAAAAGAGTTTTAAAATAACTAACCTTTCAAATTGATATCGTATTTTAAAAAATACATTTATTTGCAAGATTAACTGAATTATGAATCAATCTACATATGTTGATTGATTCATAATTCAGGGATGTAATGTTTTTGAATATGCTTGGAGGAGTACAATCTCCTAACGAGGAAGTAGAAGGACCAACAAAAGTGCTCATCTCGAGTATGACATTATCTAAAAATATTGCTAAAATTAAATTGTGATATGATATTTATGTCGATATAAATAAACCCACTATTTTTTTAAATGGTGGTCAAAATTTTAAATATATAAATCCAATAAAAAGCTATATTAGTCAGAAGTTTGAACTTAATTTTTTTTTTTTTTTTTTGAAAAAGATTACAATAGTTATTCACTTATAATATAAAATTTGTTTTTTGTTGTGGGCTACATCATTTTTGTTTTCAATAGAAATCTTAAAGCAAATGCGTCTAAAATAAATCCGGAGGAGATGAGAGTAGAAAGCTCCCCTACAAGCCCTATTCAATTATTGTTATTATATATCGTCCATTTCATGATAGATTTATGAAAAGGTGAATTTTTTTTTATTGAATTTCATTTTCATATAGCTTTTTAATATATTAAAAGAAAATTAAAATCAAAAGGGTAGATTGGATAAATTGCATTTGTAATATGAATGCATTTTTGAATGATAATAATATTTATAAATTACTTCATTTATAGTGGACATATTCATCTTATACATGCAATTTAAATCATTAAAATCCATTCAAAACTTTTTGAGATTTTTATGTTGTTTTCGTTTTGTTTGATTTTTTAGAGCTTGATGCTTTTGTTTTTAAATTATAAATTATTTTATTAAATACTAAACAAAAAATAAATTAAAAAAAAAAAATGTACTCATTTGTGCTACAAGAGGTAGCATATTTGCCATTATTTTTAACGAATTTTCGCTTAATCTTACAAAGTAAATAAAATATTAAACCTGGTCAAACAATAGATGATGCGGCGGACTATTTAAGTTGAGGACAAACTTTAAATTGAAAAGAATGGATGTATTTTTTAAAAATATATATAAGAGCAAAATAAAAAATGGATTTGTTTAATAATTACTATCAAATGAATTTATAATAGTTTTATTTTTAATAAAAAAAATTGGGAAAATAATTTGCGGCTAATCTGAACAGGTTTAACAAATTTTTCTTCTACATGTATTATACGATATTTAATAGATGTTTTATAAAATTTTTATATATCATTTAAGAAAAATTAATTTGAATTTTTTAGTTTTTTACAAATAATAAATACAACAAACATTTTTTGCAAAATAAAATAATTCGATTTAGTTTCAATCAAATTGGGAATTCTTTACTTTAAAAATCAAACAAATACAAAATGACTTATTATTGTAAAATGCCATTAGGGGTATGAATTTTTGTAAAATTAAAAAAAAAAAAAAAAAAAAAACTTTTTCGTTTTTTATATATGTAAAGCNNTAGGGGTATGAATTTTTGTAAAATTAAAAAAAAAAAAAAAACTTTTTCGTTTTTTATATATGTAAAGCATGTTTTATGTAAATTTATTTTCTTACAGTTACAAATTGTTGTATATTTACATACATTTATTTTTTATCTTGACATTTTATTACATTTTCAACTCTCTGATAAAAACTAAAAAAAAAAACTTAAAAAAAAGGGCTATATGTAAAATGATAAAACTAAATTGCAATATGGCAAAAAAATTTATATATAAGAAAAAAATAAAACAAAAAGAAAATTGAATTTTTCTGCAAGAATGGTTATTCTTGGTGAAATAACAAATTTATTGACATTTTTCTTCCAGCGACAAAATGAAAAAAAAAAACTATATTGTTATCACATGATTTAAGAAACAAAAGAAAACAAATATATATTAAAAAAAACTGAATCGAAAAGGGCTAAAAAAAAACATGTATTATATGGATATTTTGTTTATTTCATTCCAATATTATTTATAATACTCATATTTTGTATTATAAATATATATTTTGTTGACTTTGAGAATTAATCATTTCATAAATATATAGTAACATTTCAAGAACAGACATTATAACCAACAAATGAAAGGGAAAAACCAATCGTAAAATTTTATTAATTAATAACACTCATACGCCACAATAAAATGAATTACGCAAATCCAAATAAAGTATACGCCTGGAGGATATGATTTTGTTTATTCAAATAAGTAATCAAGTGATATATTATAGAAATAATTACAAACTTTAACAAAATTGGAAATAGAATTAATAATTATTAGTTATGTACATCAATCTAAAGCTGATTTGTGAAGTTCATTTTGTTTTTTTTTTTTTATTTATTTAAGGCACTTAAATGCCTGTTAAATAATACTGAATAAACTTTTTGGTTTGCCTTTTCATTGTTTATCAAAAATAAAAATCAATCATGTCTCTTACTTGACCAATTGATTAATGTCTTTTGCCAAAATAATGAAAAATAAAAAAAAAATTATTGCTTAAATAATCTTGATTTCTTAAGCTCATTTTTATTGTCCTCCTGCTAAAAATACACAAAATACTAATACAAATTTCTATTTAAAAAATGTACAATATTGATTGAAATGTTATAAAAATATACAAAAATTATATGATGTAATAATGTATGTATGTGTGTTTTTTATTACACATTTTATTATTTAGTAATATAGAAAAATTTATATTAATTTTGTTAATTTCTTTTGCTCTTTTGATTTTATTTATGTTTATGACATGGAAAATCAAAATTATTGTTTAGACTTACAGTGGGATTATCTGGTATATTACAATAAATCGTAATATAAAATATGTTATTTAATAAAATAACACTAGTTTACAAAGAAATGTTCCAAGCCTCATATATCAGGTTAAAGCATTAGGGCTACAAACACAACAACCCAACTTTAAAATTTTGGGGCTGTCAACAGTTAATATTGTAGATAAAAGAAAATGAATGAAAATTTTAAATGTATGTGTTTCAATAATAATAATGTGAATATAATATATAAAATTAACATAATATTTTTAACAAAATTTTATATTTTAATTTGTTTATTTTTGTACACACACACACACACTGATGAAAAATTTACCTAAACAAAAATCAGCTGGGTTAACAATTTTACTTTTTTAATACGCCTTTGGAAATGTTCCATGAGTCAAAAATAGGTGCAATAATTTTTTAAATAAAATATAAAATTCATTTTGGGTTAAAAGAAAATTATTGCATGATTTCTTTGAGATATGTATGTTGTTATATTAACCACATATTAAACATAAAATTTGTCACAGTCTACTCAAAAATATAAGCGAGATAAAATATTTTATGGAAATAATAAAATACGCGTAACATTTTCTTTGGTAATAAATCTGTATCTCCTTAACTACTGATCGATTCGAATTTAAATATATTGAGGAGCTGTAGAGAAGAACCCTTTTTTCTATAATTTTATTAGCATTCAGATCGGAAAGTAAATTTTTCGAAAAATTTATATATAAAAATATCCTGTTTTCGAACCATTTTAACATTATTCTTATAACAATAAAATGTTATAAATAAATATAATATATGGTTGAAAAATTCATTACTTGTTAGTTTATAACTATATCTTGTTCTTACTAATTTATGTGAATTATTAATTTTGTTCATAATGTTTTTTCAACTTTACTGTACTTCTCATTCAGTTTATAGATAAGATGATGATTTAAAATTTTTAATGCTAAAGCATGTGATAAAATTGAATTATTTTATAATAAAATAGGTTCGTAAACCGTTTTTAATGTGATAGATTTTTTATATCCAATATTAAAATAAATCTGATCACAATATGATATCTAACTTTATTGTGTTACTGTCAGTTTAACGACCTTATGAACCGGTTTTATTATATTATGATAAAATTTTCTGATTTTAAGACTGATTTTATTATAATTTTCATATTTACTAACATGAACATTTTCGCAGTAGCAATATAGTTAAATCATAACATGTTGCTATTAGATAATAGTCACCATAACCATGCTAGCGGAAAAAAAAACATTTTGCATAAATAAAAGTTATAGTTTTTCTAGCTATTTAAGGTGAGACGTTTTAGTATATTTATTTTATAATTAAACATTTATTTATTGACAAATGTTCAAAACAATATTAAAATAACAAAATCAAAATTTGTTATTAACCGTCAGAGACAATTCAATTTTAAAACGATTTTGTTTATGTATAGGGAAAGAACAAAAATTTTCGAACAAAAAAACGCAATTTTGGACCTTACCATCTCCGATTTCGATGAATTCAGTTCGGTATACACACTTATTACGTCAATACAAAATTCGAAGTTCTTCAAAATTTTCAAATTCGTTATAGTTTAGATTTTATCGCAGTTCAAAGTTCACTTTTTTTTAGATTTTTTTCATAAATATATGAAATTTAAATCAATATATCTCCAGACCTGTTTATCCGATTTAAACAATCTTTGGCTCATATGAAACGTATATTTTCTCTAAAGGGGAATATATTTATAAAATTTAC
The DNA here is from genome assembly GCA_001735545.1 of Phormia regina. Lineage (NCBI taxonomy): Eukaryota > Metazoa > Arthropoda > Insecta > Diptera > Calliphoridae > Phormia > Phormia regina. The sequence goes on from MINK01187878.1 coordinate 33,880, forward strand.
CTTGATAACAAATTTTTGATAAATGTTTTAAATAAAACCTAAGAGATTTATAAACATAAATATATTGATCTAGTTACAGAAATAAATGTCCTTTTTTAACTTTTTCTAAATGTTCTGTCAAATCCTAAACATAACACTAATTGCTATAAAAATCTCTATTTCAATCCATAAACTTTATGGAATAGATTTACATTCACATTTAGTAATACTAAACAGAAATAAAATTCACATTTTTTCTCCCTCTTTTATTATCCATTCAGCTATAAACGAATAAACCGTCCCTAAGGGTAAATCTATTAATAGTTTTTATAACGAACTACGAAATCCCCAGTTAACAATATGACTGAATATCATATTCAAATATACATGTATTATAGTTTTTTTTTTTTTTTGTTATAAATACTTTGAAAATTTGTTTTTCAATATCATCATCCACCCTCTTCCTCATCTATTTTAATTCCTTTTCTTTCTCACTCATACCTTTTTGACAAATTAAATTAATAATCAATTACCCAAGACGATGTTTGTAGTCACGCATGTTATCGTTACCGCTACCATAAGATGATTGTTTTTTTTTTTTTATTTTTGCTTGTTTTCTTAATATTTGTATTTTTGTTTTTATTTTTGAAAAATCCAGTTTGTTGTTTTTGTTTTGTATTACATTGTTTACGTCATGTGAAAACAACATTTGACACAATAGCCAAACAAAATTTCTTATTGTTGTTCAGTTCAGGAGTTTTGTGCCAATAATGTTAAATAAAATGAAATTAGCCATCCAAAGGAAAACAAAAATAGAATCGTAAAAATATATGGCTTAGACGAATTTTGTCATCCTTAAAATTAGTAAACGTAAGAATGTCTAGTTGAGTTTGAAAATAGATAATAAATATTTTGCAAAAAAATGTCTACAACAAGGTCAATGATAAACAAGTAATAAATAGTAACTTGTATTGATTTAAGTCAAATACTTCTGCATAGATAAATTAATAAAATATGTTTAAGAAACACGCTTAGAAACTAAGATATTTTATGGTCTAAAGTAATCTGACATTTTTATTATCATAAAGAGACTTGTAATAGAAATAGAATTTAGTTGACTTCATGGCATCTAAGAAAATATTTTCAATTTGGCATATTTCTGAAAAATCGATATTAATGTTGAAATGAAAGTTGGCCTTTCATTCTCAATTTAATAACTACATTGTGCCTTATTAAAGTAAGAGAAGAAATTTATCAAAATAATAAAAATGAAAATATTTATATGTCTCTTATTAAGTGACAAAACTCTAAATAAGGTGTCTCTTATTACAAGGGCAACCAAAAATATTCTCTAAAGGTGGAATAAATACTCTCAAAATTAAAAAATGTTCTCTCTTAATCTATGGAAAAATATATCCCTTTTTAAAGAGACAATAATTTTCTATCGAAAAATGTCTGCCTTTTTAAAGATATTATATAAAATTTTCTCCCTTTTTAAATGTTTAAAGAGATAAAATTTTCTATAGAATAATGTTTATCTTATTAGAAAATTTCTTTATTTTGCCAAAGAGAAAAAATTCTTGTTTAGAAAAATTTGTTTCTTATTAAATAAAAAATGTTCTTCATTTGTGCTCCAAATTGATGATTTCCCAC
>MINK01187879.1:0-21337 GCA_001735545.1 Phormia regina
TTGCTAAAGTTCAGGACATTATTTTAGATCAACGGTTCACAAGGGATCCCTAAGGACATTCTTGGGGGGTCGCGAAGATACATTGAGAAATATATATTTTTTTACTAAAAATATTATTTGGAAATTTTTAATAAAAATTCCATTTAAAAAATGGAAAGAGGAAAATAACTGTTATTTTTGATTTAAAAAAAAAAATCAGTAACAACCAAAAACTAATTCATATTCATCATTGTGATTTTAACGTATATTTTTAAGAAGTGATAAGTTCACATTTTCGATTATAAAATCTACATTCTTTCGAAGTCCCATATACTTTGATTGAAAAATGCATTCCGTTTGCAGATTGTGTTTAGGAAAAGTTTGACATATACAATTTTAGAAAATTTTAGAAACTAAAATCTAAATTTTAATGTAAAGTGGGTGAAATGCGAGATGATGTGTATCTTGGCCGGTTGGGTTATTTAAATTTTTTTTCTATTTTAAAATCATCTCTGTTGAGATAACTTTCAAAAAAGTATAAAATTTCCAATTAAAGATATCGAGTTCAAATTTCCCTTATTCAATAGATAATTTTGATTTTAAATTATTTAAAGACAAAACGACTACAAATGGTTGGAAATACTGGAATATATAAAAAAAAAAAATTTGGACCAACTACTCGCAAAATTAATGGATATTTCCAAAAATTTTCGATTCTGCACACTGTACAATTGTGTCAGTAGCTTCATTGTTAAAAATTAATGTATTAAACTTAATTCTAAATAAAATTTATCTTAATAAATTAATTCTTTTCTATTTAATTCTATTGAACATACCAGACTTGTTAGAATATTTAAGGAGAATTTTAGTTTTTCTATAACTGCATATAACCTTGTTTAATCTCATTTGATGAGTAGGTCACAATTTGTTCAACGTAATAAGTTTAGCTCTGGCAGGTCTGATGACTTGTCTCCCCCCAGGTTCTGTGTTAGACCTAGTTTGTTTATTCTGTATATTAATAGCCTTCCCAGTTGTGTCGACTCTATATTATGAGAATCTTGTTTATTTGTGGGTGATGCTTTCTTATTGTTTAGAAGCAGACTTGATTTGGGGATGCAAGTAATATCAATTTTAATTTGCAGCGTATTATTGAATGGACTTCTGGTAACTCTTTATATATTAATCCGTTTAAAACCAAAGCTATTATGTTTGGATCCACTAATCGTTTCTTTTAGTAATATGGGTATTGCTTTAATACTTATATTGACAATTTGAGTTATAAAATCTTTAGTATCCTGCGAAAACTAAATGCTAGTAGTTTAGATATGTAATGGTCCATGATCTGCTGATGTCCCAATTACTATTAAACGGTTGGGTTAAACGTTTGGTTAATACAGTCGTGTACGATTTGTGTACAATATTCGTCGTAGTATGCTGTTTTCACATTATGTGCGTCTTTTTCTAGATTACTTGTTTAAAGAATTTATTATGTATAGAAGTTTGGCATTTTTCAATAAGGTTCCATAAGGACTGGAAAACTACTATCTCTTTATAACTCGTAACTCACTCATTTCTCTAGAAACCCTCAGATCTTTATACCTAGAAATTCTAAAAATGCCTTTTTCACTAAATTTGACCATATGTACCATGATCCTTTACAAACAATGTATAACCATATATTAATATTCTATGTACTAGTTTATTGATTAAATTTATTCTTGAAATAAATAAATCAAGTGAACAATACATTAATTGCAATGAAGTCATATTTTGTTCCAATGAAACTATACATTGAAAATGTACAGAATTAATTGATCTGTATTCAACGTTCTTATTTTATTTAAAATTAAAGATTAGACTGTATTGGCTTATTTTGAGTTAATATAAACAAAAATAAATATAATTTTATATTTGACTAAAATATATAAATAAGCAAAATACATGTTATAAATGTTATTGTGAACATCGAGTTAGCTTTGTTATTTATTTTATAAAGTACTTCCTGTTGTCTTATATATTGTTCAATAACATTGCGGAATGAATTTCGTTCATCAAAATTACTTTTTTTCAATGTGTAGAAAATTTCGTTGACCTTATATGGAAGGTGGATGGTAAAATAGGTGTACTATGTTCCCAAATATCTGTACAAAATTTAATTATTTTACATACTTTTATTTAATATGAAATAAAGTATTTCGCTCACAACTTTTTTTCTTTATTTACCGATTATTCAATACCAAACAATCCTTATATAAGATAAATATTTGAGCCAAATTTCGAACAGATATAGCTAGATCGATTGGGGTCTAAAATAATTTTTTCGACATGGAATGACAAAATCAATGTACACCCCCTTCCCCTTTTTAATGGTCGGCTACAAAATTAGTTTTTTTTTTTAACTTCAGGATATATGAGAGCCCTAAAGTACTTTGCGCACCAAATTTAAATTTGCTACGTTATTTCCATCTATTTATGTTCCCGTTTTGTTTCTGTGCTCTGTTTGGATATAAAATTCAAAACTACCATATTTTCAAATTAATTTAAAACAAACATAATAAATGGTTCATATTAAATGAAAAATAAAATTTTAACCTTGTGATTTTTATGTATGTATATGTTACGTCATTAATTCTTAGGGTGTGTATATATCAATAGCATTAAATTCAATTTTATTATTAAAGCCCACATCATATTCTTAAGTCTGCTTGTGTGCGTTTAATAAATTATAACAGCACATGTTATAACGTTATATAAAAGGTTTTAATTGGTTCGTTTACTTTAGTAAACATCTGCTTCTCGTAAACTAAACTTAAAACGCAAGATTAATTATGTCTTATTTAGGAAACACTTCGGATTTAGAAAGCGAAAAAATGGAATTTGGTAGAAATCGTAAAACTAATATTGTTTCTAAATTACAAGCACATAAATTATCGAGTGAACCAAAGTGGTCGAATAAACATGAAGAAGATTCTGACTCAGAATCTACCAATGAGAATTTTTTAACCAAAGGTAATTTGTTGTGTTGCGTTTTTAAATTTGTTAAAAGATTTTATGAAATATAGTTCAGTTTTTTATGAATACATGTGTCCGATTAAAAACGCTGATTTTAGCCATATTTTTCAAAGGCTAAAAAAACAAACTGAATTAGTTAAATTCTAAATTTTGTTATCAATTCTACAATAAATTTTATTAAGAAATATTTATAGAATTTTTTGGAAAAATTTTCAACAAATTTTCATTCCCAGCAAAACTTTGCTTTCCTGGTAAGCTAGCAGGTATAATTGGAAATAAAAATAAACTACTTATTTTTGTCCTAAATAACTAAGTTATTTTTGTTCGAGTTGTCCATGAATTCTAGTAGTTATTTTTATACTCTAGTGATACCAAAAAATATGTGTCTAAACAAAAATAAAACAAAAAACGAAAAAATTTGACGTCAATGAGTATTGAACTTGGGACCCTATTAACTAGTCGTTTTCAATGACTAACGTCTTACTCAGTACACCATCTCTCACTTAATATTAAAAGCATAAAATATATTATAACATTATGTTAAAAAAAACTAATAGCATCAGAATGGAGTTGAACCGGCAACCTTCTGGTTGCTAATCCTGCGCTCTAGACAACTGATCCATGTGACTGTAACTTACCCTGCAATTATACTATTGAGTACTTATTTATTTAATGTAGAGAATGCAAATAATAATGTGGCCTGCTTTCTAGGAAAGTACTTTAATAAGTAGTTGTCATTACCGAAAACCAAAAAGTTTTTGCTGGGTTAATATACATAATGAAAATATAGTGCCCTAACAAGCAAAATAATACTAAAATGATTCGAATTCGTATTGCTTAGAAGAAAAAAATTATCGCCTCAATGTTCATATTCTCCCTATTGGGAGAGTTTGTGCGTCACATGCGATACATCCAATCAATAAGAAATCAATAAGCCTGGAAGAACATTAGGAAATATTGCTAGATACTGTGAAAAAAGACGATAACCCCAGATAATCACCCGGAAGATTTAATAACAATATTGAGGCAAAAGAAATACATGAATAATAAATTGCTAAAGAAATCTATAAATAATATGATAAAAAAAATGCTTTACCATCATCCATAAATATCGTCACATTATACAGCATGTAAAATCTGAACGCTCACATAAGATATACATTTTTTTGCTAAAAGGCAAATATATATTTAAATTCTAAATAATTTTTCGATAAATGAAAAATGTGACTAAAAAATAAAAGTATGTATTGCGTTGATTTCTTCTAGATGATTTCAATGAGACATAATCAATTTATTGTGGAGAGGATTATCACCTTACTGAAAAAAATTCGATAAATTTTATTTTATTAATGACAAAAAATACAAATTTTTATATATTTTAGTGTTTGTTTCCTAATTTTCGGAAAGTTGATAAAAATATAATATAAAAATATTGCTTTGATAATTTTCTTCTAATTAATAAAAAAAAGATATTGCGTAAATATCTTCTAGGAAGATATATTCCAACTGTTTGTAGGGTTAAAAAAAAGTATAAATTTAAGAATTAAAAAAAAAAAAAAAGAATTTAAGAGTAAAATAAAAATACTAATACAGAATATTACGTCGATACTAAGGTCCACATGTATTTATGCACTTTTGGGTGATTCCTAGGTTTTTTTTTTCTTTTCCCGCTCACAGGAAATAGGGATTGATTACGAAAGTTCCCGAGATAACGGGAACTCCCATCATCTTTAATAATCCATAAAATAAGATGTTAAATAATGTGATTAATTAAAACACGAAACAAAAATTTGTTTTGAAATATTGGTATTTAGAGAATTAAATTTAAACTTTATATAAACATCTATATAACAGCACATTCTAAAGTCGAATCATTACACTGTTTTACAAATTACTCCGTCGGTAAAACTTTTCTCAATATTTCTACGGAAGTAAGCCTGTTGCCAAGAAGGTTTTAAGATTTCTAAAGATCTATTCTCTTTGTGTTATAACCCATTTCAACAAACAATGCTTTTCTCATAAAAAATTGCAATTAAGTTTATTCTATTTTTATATTATGACTAAAAAAACCAGAGCACAAAAATTAACATACATCGTGTTCAACTTTTGGACTGCATGGTCTTATTAGTGAAGATTTTGTATTTTTTCTTTTATAAGAAATTCATATATGTGAAAGGCTTCGATTCTTTTAGAACCACATTTTCGCTTATACTCTCAAAGTGTAAGTTGTTCGTTGAGGATTCTATACATTTTAAGGATGTAATCGTTTTGAATCGTTTAACAGATATATATTTCAAATATCGAATATTACATCCTACTAGAAAACATTTTTCTTGACAATAAAACTCAGCAAAAATAGAATTCTTTTATTTTCAGTATATCACACTAAAAAGCATAAAGTAGACTGGGAAGTATACGAACGGTTCGCGAAACCAAAAAATTTTTTGGAAAAATAATCTTAATATGTTGGCTTTTATTTACAGCCTGTCCCACGACGTCGAATGAAAAATTCCACATTTTATATGGAAAACAGCAAATAAATTTAGAATTTTGTTATTGTTTCCCATATGTTTTGTTGAACGAATTCTTCGATTGACAACGTTGGACGGGCCGTTAAGCCATTTTGACTCTCACTACCTTCATGTTAGGTTAATTTTTATTATGAATTCGCCAAGTGACCAAAACCGTCGAAATAACCCCAACACATGGGACAGATTCGCCAAGTGATGGGGGTAAAATCGTTTTTCTATATTTGATGGTTTTTATTCAATATTAATAGAGCATTTGAAAAAAAATTAATTTGTTTGATTGAATTTTGTGTACAATAAATCAAAATTCAATTAACAATAGGAAAATCACTAAATGATTTTTATTTGAATTCAATTAGCGCCAGGGAGTCTTTATGTACACTAAAGGATCTACAGATAGTAAAAGCTTCGTATCTGATTACAATGTTCCTGTAGGATAAGTTACGAATGTACCATAGGAGGAGAATTGCACACAAATGATAATTTTTTTCACACTTTAAAAGAAATTTATAAAAAATATGTTGCAAATTCTTGTACTTTAGTATCAAGTTTATAACAAAGTAAAAAATCGTTGATCAATTCCAAAAAATATAAAAGTTATCACAGAAAATATCCACAGAGAAATATTTAGAAGAGTGTTATAAAAGCAGTTAATAGCGCCCACATTCCAACAAATATATGTTGAAAATTTTAAAATTTGATAGATGAAAAATCTGTGATAGAGAAAAAGGAATGAATGAAAAATAAATGTATCCCTAAGTTATATGTTTCCCGAAACTATAAAATATATTTAGACATTAACGTAAAGATATTTAAATTCGTAACAAAATAAAATTAATTAAATAAAAACAATTGCAAAAGGCAGGGACTGTAAATAACAGTTATTTTTAAATTTTAAAACAACTCATTTATATACACGTTTGTGATCGTTATGTGCTGGACTTTCTTACGAGCGGAAATAAAAGTTATTTTGTTGAACTTCCTTCATATAGATCCATTAAGAAGGGATTTTTTGGATCTATATAAAGGAAGACACACCTAAGTTCTACATTTCATCGCACTAGCTATAGACATTCGGTCTGTGAGATGATGAATATTTTTGGTATTCTTAATAACTAGTTTTAATGATGAAAAAAAAAATAACAAAATAACTTTTATTTTTGCTCAAAAAAAAATAAAAATTCAAAAACTTCTGCTCAAAAACATAAAAATCAAAAAATAACTTTTATGATAAAAGTCATAAATGTTACGGTCCCTGGCAAAAACACATTATATGCTAAAAAAATAGCAAAAATAAACAAATCCCGGGAATTCTTTCCAAATTACACGGGATTACGGGACAAAACATTTGTAGAATAAAAGACTTATAAAACAAATAATAATAATAATAAATTTATTATTATCTAATACGAAGCAATGTCACATCGTTTATTTGAACTATGTTGACATTATACAACTAATTGGTTTTTTTAAATGGCAGTGATATAAACCTTGGAGAATGTAAATAAATCTATATTGTTGTAAATAATAATAAATTATTTTTGTTATAATTTTTGAGCTTTTCTCAAAATACTTAATTTTTGTTGACGTTATTATCAAATAAATAAATTTTAAGGAGTTTTTAAGTTTTAAATCAGTTGGCCCCTTTTTCAAAAAATTCCCTCTTTAGACAAATTTTTATTTAGAAATCTCCTTTTTGGACACGTTTTTAAAATTTTCTCTCAACTGTAACGCCATAGAACAATTAGAAAGTATACTCGTAAGAACAGCTGTTTTACAATTTTTTTCATCTATATACTGCCAAACTGCGTTTTTATTCAAATCATAGTATAATTACAAAGTACTCGCACATCTACAAAACCAACAATTCCTTGTATTTTGTTAGTGTAAAACTACCGCTCACAATGTCAAAATGCTATGAACAGAAAATGAGAGAATAAAGAAGTGGAAGACTAAAATGGGATCACTTGTATCAGTGAACAAGTAACCCCAAGTCTACCAAAAAACAGCTCCCCAAATTTTTGTTTATACAATTGTGTATGTTACAGTACTTGACCTTCTACATATATCTTTTTTCTCGTTTTTAGTATAGCGTTTGTTAGAAGTTCATATTCATAATAAATAACAGCTACTACAGTAGAAAATTAAATGATATCAAAAATATTTATATTCGCGTGTATCCAATTATTAGGGTTTTCATTTTAATAGGTTACTAGAAAGCTCAGAAATTGTATCATACATAGAGAAATATCTTGTTTAATTTAATATTTTAGCAACAGTAAATTGCGAAATGTTGTTTAAAAACTTTTGAGGGTTTGATTAAAACTTCTTCTGTAAAAATATCTGTGGCAACTTTCTTTTAAGTTTCCAAGCTATTTTCGAAATATCCCATCAAAACTTGGTAACAGCATGTATGTTGGTACTTTTCAATGATAACCACTTACATTATGCATTACATGAAAATAAATTAATGACTACTTACTTTTAATCTGATATGTAATCAATTACACAGGTGAATAAGCAAAAAAGGCTTGAAAAACCACAATGCAATTTTGATGTAGTGCGGTTCTAGTAAAACAAATATGGTCGAAATTTTAAATTCTATAGAGAAGTTTTTTTAAAAGATTTTTAAGTGAAATTATAATTTTTTTTAGACATTTATCCACATAATTAATGATGGTATTCTGGTGGGATATAGTGCGAAATAGTGCTGGCAAATTCAACTACTTTTCAATATTCGGTACTACTCAATACTTTTTCATTTGGGTACTTAACTCTACTTTTGTCCTATTAAATAATAATAAAAATGCTTTAAAATTTATATTTTGTTAGAAATTATTACAANNAAGTTGTGAAAATGTTCTCTTTTTGAAGAACTTCAACGTTTTTTGCTGGGTATTGCTTTAATGTGGGAAAGTCTCCCAATATTAAGAGCATTGGTTGAATATTTCTATCCTGAAGTTCAAGTAGTTTTAATTTTGCATTCAACTCTTCTTCAGATTCCTCTAAAATTGCAAAAGATTTTTGTGAATCTAATAGGGAAAACTTTTTACAGTATTTTGCATCATTTGAATCTGTTTTAACTTTTTGTTGTGGTGGAAGTAAATGATGGATGTGCTAATAATATGCTTAATGTTTTACATTCTAATATAGCGTTTATATTAGAACGAAATCCAATTGGTTTTTCAAAAACTAAATTTCAAAAACCAAATCGTTTACATGCCTTATTTTCTCTGAATGTGGTTTTTGTTGATTTTTTTTTCTTATTTTGATAATATTGTTTTTTCTTTTGTTGATAAAAACGTTCTCACCTAAATTTTGAAAATAATTTACATCAAAAATTTATAACAATTATGATATTATAAAAGAAATTTGACATGTTTTACATCATATTCAAAAGCTGACTTTTGTAAAAACACTTAAACAGGATGTATCATAAATAGTTATTTTAGAAGTTTTTATTTGGTTTTCAACAAAAGCTACACAAAAACGATTTTTGATTTGTATGGAAAAAAAAACAAAGAATTTTGTGTAGTTTTTTAATCAAAAACCAATTGAAGTCAAAAACTACTAGTTTATGTTTGGTATAAATGGCATATAAAACAAATTGGGGAAATAAATTAGTGATATTTTTAATTTTACCTTTATATTTCTCTTCAACATTTACTAGTTGTTTTAATATAAATGCAGCGCCTTGTTTTGGAGTAGTTGAAGAATGGTGTCACTCCATTCGTCCATTACCACTTTTTGTTGTGGTGGAAATATGTAATGAAGATTCCATAGTATCCCAAACGTTTTTGATTCTCAAACTATAAAATAGATTTTTATAAACGATCAAAGAATATATTTCATGTAACTAAAGTTTTAAGCTGTTGAGATACAAAAGAGCTAGAAATTTTTGTTGACAACAAAAAGTGTAATTTATTTTCAAACGTCTATATCCATCTGGAACGTCTATATCCATCTGGAAGTAAATTATATATGTTTTAATAATAAATAAAGTTATATGATTACTTAAAAAAACGTACCACTTAAAATCCTAAAGGTCTAAAATATTCTGGCCATTCGTTTAAAATATTCGCGGTTGATTTAGATTCCGACATATGTTGTGAGCACTTTCTCCAATATATTATAAAAATGCAAATTTTTCGCATAAAGCATAAATTTTACACTTACCATATTAATTTTGACATATATGATTACATGTATTTTATTGTTGCATGAAATAGGTTTTTGACAACCGACTTAAAGTTTTGACAATTACTTTCGTCTCTTGATACTCTTTGACTTGGCATACCTCTTTATTCTGTGAAAGGCATTTTGATAGGTTTTTTAAGTTATAAATTTTAGAATATAATTTTCCGCTTTTCCCGTTGTTGTAATACTCCTGAAAATATTTACATATATAAAATTTATAAATAAGACAATATTTTAAAAATAATAGAAGAAAATTATAACTTACTGTGGCGTACTTATTTTGTAATAGCTAAAAATAAACTTGTTCAAAAAAAAAAAAATGAGCAAACTACTTTAATTTATAATTTTTTGTAAACATAAAAAGCTTTGAATTCTAAATTTCATATTTTATTTAGTTTTAAAATATTTTTCGTTCTGTTAATTTTTTGAATTATAAAAACGTTTTCTTTTTGTCAATAGAAATTTGGCTAAAAAATATAAAAAGTTAGTGTTTGTGTTTGATTAATTCTATACCACACAATAACCACTCAAAAATTGATTACCCGGCAATCGCTCACAAAAAACGTACCAGAAACTACAATCATTAGTAAGAACATGTCAATAAATAATTCGGAAGTGGAATTTGCATCTCCTTCTCCAACCAGCGAAACAGCTAGAAGGTGCCGCCGTTTTGGAAAACAAACCCGGCGCTATGGTTTAAACAAGTGGAAAGTCAGTTCATCACCGCTGGAATCAACAGCGGTGATGAACTGGCTGATGAATATCAGATTCAACAAAATTCCACACTATTGTTAGATCTATTGAAGCCAATGTTCTATGTAAGATTAGTGACATAATTTTGCAGCCACCATAAAGTAACATGTATGAAATTCTTAAACGACGTTTGCAAGAACGATTCACTGATTCGGAAGAAAAACAGTTGAAGAAACTCCTACGCGATATTGAGTAAGGAGACAAGAAGCCATCAACACTTCTTCATTAGATGTCAACATTATCTTCTGGGTAAGTATCAGATGAACTACTCATGAATCTATGGATGCAACGTTTACCAAAACAGATGCAATTAGCATTATCAAAATTAGCTCTTATGGCAGATAGGATTGCTGATACATCAGAATCGTGGGAGGTAAACGCAGTAACCTCATCATTAATAAAGACTGCACTTGAAAAAAATTGAAGTACTCACCAAGCAAGTCGAAGCATTATCTTATCGAGGTAGAGGTCGTGCGAAGAGCCGTGCTCGTAGTTTTCTACATTCACACACAAGAGATCCGTCCTCAGGTAAAAAAGAAAAACTGAATGTTGGTTTGTCGCCTTTTTCTTCAAGATCATATGTCTAATTTTAAATTTCCTGTCGATATTGGCGCCGACGTAGCTGTTTTTCCTGTCACATTATAGCAACGCAAACAAAATCCTGCCCCGTTAATATTATTTGCTGCAATCAAAGAAAAAAGAACATTTCCTTACAGTTAGTCATAGAACATGATTCAACATGTGTGGCTACAGATTTAATAAGTTCTTCATATAGAATTTTGTTTTCTTCATAGTACTTTAAAATTGATTTTCCATTCTTAGTGTTGATATTATTGAACAAAGTGGTTGCTTTACGTTAATGTTCTGAGTAGGGTATTCTGTTGTAAAAAAATAACAATATTTTTTTCCAAATTTCTAAATTGGATTCAAAAAGAGCTTGATCTCCCACACCAAGGTCATAGAATGATTTCTATATGATCCTTTTTCAAAATTTTTAAAACTTTAATCGTTATTCGATGCTGTGAAATATAAAGAAATATGTTTGATATTAGGAGTTATAATAACGTAAGTCAAATATAATACCTTACTATTAAAATGATAATAAAGATGTTCCAGAAACACTGGATTAAATGGAGCTGCAGAGCATATCATTTTAAAATAAATTTTATTAAGCAAATATTTTTATAAATATTTTATAAAACACTGTAAATAAAAATTGGAGAAATTGGAATATCTGAATCACAATTTTCTATAAATGTGTTTTTGTTATTATTTGTGATTTAAAACGTGCATTTTAAAATTATACGTTATACTAAATCTTTGCGAGCACTGTTTTACACTACAGATATATACTGTTCCAGGAGGAATTTGATGTGATTTCAATTCCATCACTGCATATAAAGCAGTCAATGCTTACCATTTTGTATTTTTAAATGATTAATAATTTTGTTTAGATTTTATTTGCTTAATTTTATTTTATTTCAAGTTTTTAATCTTATTATTCACTAATAATCAAAGAGACTTATTACATGAATAAACTGAAATAATAACTAAAACAAAAATGAATTAAAGGAAAGAAAAACAGATTGTTATTTTTTATTCGTCTTTTAACAAAATAATAGTTTTTAGGTTTTTTGTTGAAGCAATCAGCAGAGAAAAAAACATTAACCGTTGTTTTTCTTAAGCTGAATGAAAGAAAAATATTTTTTTGTGTTTATTTTCCTTCCCTGTCCAAATTTGTTCTTGTTGTCACGAGAATTCTGTGAATTATTGATAAAAAAGAAATATGCAAAAAACATAAATAACAGTGAAAATTAAAAAAAAAACGAAATACTTGATTTTTGCAAACTTTGTTTATTGAAAATAGTGAAATATTCAAAATTTTTTATCAACTGGTTTTTGAGTGTAATTTCAAATTTTGCATTATTAAAAAAGTTATTGATTCAAAGTAAAACGTTACTAAAATTATTATTATTTGCTTTTTTTAATTATATATGTATATTTATCGAATAAAATGCTCATCTATTTTATTTTGTGTGTTCAAATGTTATTTTGATGCGTTTTCTCCAATAAATATCGAAATTGTCGTCATAAAAAAAGGCTTATTCTAAAGGTTATAAATGTTAATCATTATATATAACATATTTTTATTATGAGATGTCGTGCTTACCTGTAACAATATTTTAAACAGGACTAGTGTTGTGTTTGGACAAAATGGCTTTGGCAATACGCTTGTTATTTGAAAGTTTATGACATAATTTTCTTCTTTTTCCGTTTGTATAGTATTCCTGAAAAATATTTTTAAAACTATTAGGAAAATTGCATTTATTTATTTTTTTTTTTATGAAATTTACTATTTTTTCTGTTGGAAAAATGAAGCAAATTTCAATTTCGCAGCAATCTTAAATTTTCCATTCCATTGCCAAAAATTAAAATAATGTTATCTAGTATGAGGTAATATTTGATATTTAAAGAAGATATCTGTTAAACGATTAAAAAATATTACATCCTTTAAATGTATAAAGAACAACTGACATTTTAAAAGTAAAAACGAAAACGTGGTTCTAAAAGTATCGATGTCTTTCACAACCTTCAACAGAACTAGTGTAGTTTTTGGACAAAATGGCTTTGACAATACGCTTGTTATTTGAAAGTTTATTATATTATTTTTCTCTTTTTCCGTTTGTGTAGTATTTCTGGAAATATTTCATTAAAACTACAAACTATAACAGACAGACATCTGGTTTTAATAACAGGACGACCCTAACAATTTTTAAAGATGATCTTAATCGTAGTGATTTGCAGAGAAATATAAGTATATAAAAATATACGTCTATCCTTTTTATCGGTATTTTATTTGTAAACTACTTTTAGTTCCCGGGAAAATATTTTAGGAATTCAAGATGGGAAATATTTGTTTCGTTTTTACATTTTTATAAATGAAAAATACATACTCAAGTGTCTATACATATCAAAAAAAAAAAAAATAATAATCCTGCTTTTGAATTTATATCATATAATATTATGTAAACAATGTTCTAGAAGATGGAAATTAAAATAAATAATCTCCTATAAAATCCCAGTATCAGAATTTAAAAAGGAAACCCTATATACCAAATATGTGTGATAAATACAATGTAGTTAGTTAGTGTCACATACTCATTGTTTATGGAATATGATTTTTTTTCTCGTTCTGTAAAACTGTGACAATTAACCATTTGATACGAAAATACTTTTTTGACATATGCCATTGCTTTCCTGTCTATGTAGTCTGTGATAGAAATAATTTTAAATTCTTTTAAATATTTTAGCTCCACACTTTCCCTCCTAAATGACACCATTTCAATGCCCAAAGAATATAACCGGTATTAATTTTTTTAAAATAATTCACATGCTTAAATATGAAAAAAAAAATAATATTTAAAAATAATCTAAACTCATAAAGAATTTTGGACTTAGACATGAACAATTTTGAAAGTGGTATTGAGCATGGTTGGGGCCTTTGAGGAATCCATAAGGCCGGAAGAATACAGTGTATTTATTGCGGATACTACCGTTTTACTAAAAACTTGAGTAGCATAGCGAAGGAACAAAGTTCCTTCCCTGATCACACAAAAAATGTACAGGCTTAAGGCCAGCACTTTTTAAGCCTTCAATAACTTCGAAAATATATTTTTTTATTACTTGCAGATATTATGAGCAAAATAATAACAAAAAGATTATTTCCAAGGTCGCCCATTTATGCCTTGAACCAAAAAAAAAAAAACATTACACTAGTCGCTGTTTTTGACGATCTGTTTTCATTACCATAGTCTTTTAACCCAATTATTTGATCAAATGTCTTATCATAATACATATGAACTTTAAGAGACATTTCATCCCAACATAAAGTCACGTATTTTCGTCAGTCAGTTCACCTTCCCCCATCTGTAATAACTGAAGGTGGGAGTTTTTGGCCATTCAGAGCTAAAATCCCTTAAAGTCATTGGTTCGAGCCATTCCAAATCCGTTTTCAAATTTCTGTCACTTAAAGGAGATAAAATAATATGCGCTTAACACTACAAGCATATTCTATTTCATTTTCAATAATAATTTTTAAATTTGTGCTTAAATTGTTTATTTATTAATTATTTTTTTCCTAATGAAACATTTTGCAATTTATTTATTTACACTAATAAATGATCATTTAGTTTTTTTAATATTTTTATTTGTTTTTTTAATAATATTTTTCCAGAACCTTCATTATTAAGACTCATTAATAAAATACTTCTATTTCTCTTCATTTAGGGTTAATGACTTATTTTACCATTCTAGGGACTTATATGATTTAAAACTTTCACAGTGAATACTGTTATTATCATTCTCATTATTATGAATTAAAAAACATATTTTTTTTTTTTGCTGGGGGAGGAGAGCCCAATTTTTGTTCAATGTTTGGGGAGAAAAATGTTTTAAACAAACAAATAATGTATTTTTGGAATCTTTTTAAAAGTTCAACGCAATGATTTCTTCTGTGAATGATGTAATATTTATTTAGTTTTTATTTATGTATTTATATACATAATAAATTATGAGTATAAATAATAAAGGTATTAGGTACTAATAACTACGGCTTTCGACCTAAAAATGGTCTAATCATTTAATATTTTTATAGATACACATCATCCATTTCCAATAAAAATTTGGGGAGTGTGATACAAGCCAAGAAATTTGTTTGCACCGTTTCCGTCTTCAGATTTATAGAAGCTAAAAATATTCTGAAACGGTTAGCAAGAATATCGAAAAGGTGTTCTACAGCTTGCCGAGCTTGGGAGAGTAGAGCGTTAAATATTTGCTTCTCTTGAGAATTTGTACGATAAGGATATGGCTTCATTAAATGGGTTTGCATGGGAAAGACATCGTTCCCTATAATCACGTAAAGCAGCCACTACAGTGTTAGGTGGAATTTCTTCACTTTGCTGTAAAACCCTACTGAGGTTACTTTGGCGGAACATACCAGCATCATTCGTATGGTCATTGCATCCGATGTCTACATAAATAAACCTGTAATTGGCGTCCACAAGTGCCATCAAAATGATGCTGTTAGTTCCCAAGAAATTAGGAAATTGCCACTTAAGAGCGAATTCTTTTGCAATACCCTTTCACTCTTCTGTTAGGAAACTGTATAAAAAATGATTTATTTAAAATATGCAAGAAAAGTAATGATCGATTATATAATCGTTATGGGAAACATTTATTATGTAAAATATAATTAATTATAGCAGTGTAATAGTATAGGATATATTTAAATATATTCTGCCTAACTATAAAACTAGAAAAGTCGATTTTAAACCCTAAAGTCGACTGTAATTTTCATTTTTTATCATAAAGCTTTTTTAAATTAAAATGTTTCAATTTCATTTTAAATTTTAAAATAAACTTTTTTTATTGCATTGAAAATTCATGTAAAATTTGCTTTTATAATTTTTTGAAATTTCTTTTTGTTATTTCAATTCATTGAAATATATTTTCAAATATTTCAATGTATAAGTTTTAAAAAGCTTTTAAAATAGATTTCTATTTTAAAACAAAGTCGACTTTAGCAAAAATAGAATTTTAAATTTCTTTTGTGGTTAGGCTAATTGATTACATACAATTATATGCAGAGTCACATTTCCGGAAGTATGCTGGAAAATGGTTGACTTTGCTACCCTTGTTTGGTTATCAAGGCATTGGTAAGATTCTCCTACAACAGAAATAAAAATTAAATTCACGATTGAATTATTTTTTACAAATCGTACCTGTAGCGAGAATTTTTAGGTTTTCTTCACGGTTTTACCCATATTTTTTTATTTTTTTGTTCTCCTTTGAGAAAGAAGCGTAGCTTTATGACATAAATCCGTTAAACCTACAAAATAAAAATTAATAAGTTGTTTACAATGTGTTATACCACTTACCAATGAGTATGTCTTTCTTTTCACTATCGTCGTAATCCAAATCAATGGCTTGATTAATGCATTCTAGGGTCGAATGTATAAAGTAATTTTTGTTATAAATTTCCATTTCAGTAATTATTAGTTTTTAAAATTTTAATTCGAAAAAATGTTATATACATATGTATATAGAATGTCAAAATGAAAAAATACGAAACGAAAAATCACTTTTTGAGTCAATTTAGCCATGTTTTGTTTTATTTTAATTTTTTTATTTTATTTGAGAAACACTTTCAATTGCCAATATCTCTGAGTTTAATATACATCGGAGATGTCATGTCTGATTTCTGTCCCTTTTGATATGGAAATAGCCATGTATAATTTTATTATTTTTTTCAATTTCAACAATCATTGTTTACAATTTGCACACGTTTTTTTCTTTTCGTTTGACGTTTTATTTAGTTTTAGTCAACCAAGGTATGTTTCAAAATTATAAGAACACTTTGAATGCTCTATTCATCGATATGCAACATTTATGAGTTGCTTTTGTAATTCTTAATATTTAAAAAAAGCAAGTATAAGAATAAAACACAATTTTAATGAAATTATTTGCGAATTAGTCCACCTTTTTTTTATAAGATTAAATATTGTACTAATGTATTGATTATGTATTAGTCAATATTTGACCATTCGTGACAAATTTAGTTTTTTAATAAATTTAAATTTTCATATTGGTCGATTTTCCGAGTATTTTCCATAGGATTTACATGCTGGCCATATAAAACTGTTGTATTTTTTGAGCTAAAACCAAGATTTGGAAAAAGCGATGTTGTTGAATGGCAGCGTTATCTTGCCTGAAAGATATAATTTTTCAAGGGATTTTGTGCTATGAAAGGTAATAAACTCATTTCCAGAGTTTTCACGTAATCAGTGCTGTTCATTTTACATGACACAAATTGAATTTCCAGACACCCATCGCTACAAAATGCTCCCCAAACCATCAGCGATCCACCACCAAAATTTCTCTTGGAGAAATGTAGGGGTTCCTTTCGAATATCTCTCCAATAGCCTCTGTTTCCATCTGGACCGTCAAGATTCCATTTCTTTTCATCTGAAAATATAACCTTAAATAAAACCGGTGGTTATTTTCACATTTACAAAAATTAAATAAAGTCAGAAATATACAGAATACAGAAACACCCGTTGAGGTCTTTATACTCGCTAAACGATTGATGTGGGCTATTTCTCCCTCAGAAAGGATTTTTTCCGTCCGGATCTCTTTGTTTATCCATAATTCTCAGGATTGCTCAAAAAATTTCTTACCAAAGTAACACTTTACCTTGTTCCCGTTCTGATATACTAAATCCACGTGGCATAGTAAAAGAACACTTTTTCCCTTTATTTTAAAACCAATATTAACTGAGGTTATTGTTTTACTTAATTGCATTATCATTTTTTCTTTACTTGTTTTTTTAATAATGAAACAAGCAGATGACGGAAATCTTCCAAAACTGAAACAACAAAACTGTTCTACTATTTTTTTATAATATGAAGAGTTAATGCAAAAATCGATTCCTCTTTAAAAATATTATTAGATCAATTCATTACTTGCAGAGAAATTTGAAAAAAAAAAAATAAGTGTTTTTATAATTTTGGATCACACTTTATTTGCAAGGGGCGTTCATGTAACACGAGAGTATAACGTATAAGTTTACGAATTATGTAAATTTATCCGTATAAATGAATACCCTTAGTGTTACAGAGCGAATTAAATAGAGCATCAATATACTTACCAACAAACTTAACCATTACTATTAAAAAGCAGAATATATTTTAATTATAATATTAATTTCTGTATATAAATACATTCATACAAATGTATATTAAATGGTCGTTTTCCTTTATTATTTTTATTGAAACATAAAAACGCAATATTAACACATGACGACCTCCCAGCAAAAAACGTTAAAGTTCTTTAAAAAGAGAACATTTTCACAACTTCAAAAGTGGAACAAAGTGCATATTTTAAATGTTTTTGGAAATTCTTAATAATTACTTCCAAAAAAGTGAAAATAAATTGAATTTTTAGGCGGAAAAAAAAATTGTAATAATTTCAAACGAAATATAAATTGTATAAATTAATTTTATTTTTTCTCAAACTGTCATAATACAGAAAATTGTTTTTGTTTTTTATATTGGTTTTGAAATTATTTAAAACCAATAAATCGAAATATTAAAATCAAATAATTTATTTAATAAAATTTTATTTTAAACCAAATAATGATTTAATAAAAAAAAATCTAGTAATATTTTTTTCTGTGTAAGTACTTCCTTCCAATGACAACACAATGTTAAAATCATAGCTTTTTCAGTTCTTTTTTTGCTGGGTAAGTAAGGGATGATAAATTGTCATTTTTATACTGTACTAAATGAAATATGCAATTTTTTGTTGCAATTGTACTAAAACTTAAGGAATTTATTCTCTCCACTACTTTACAATACTTATAATCGGAATGTCTTTGGAAAATTTCCTTTGAGTTCTAAAAATAGAATTATTAGTCTATTCAAAACCTAGTGAATAGACTACTTTTCGACCTATTAAATGACGTATGTTTTGACTTTTTAGTGACAAATTAATAAAAGTATTAGATGAAGACATAACGACAGAGAGTATACCTGAAAAAGTAACAAAAGTGTGCGTCTATTAATAATGCAGGTGTTGTATGATCTTTAATTTGATAGACAAATCGTTAAAATATAGGTTGTATTTAAAACAAATTTTAGACACAACTCTAATATAATTTCGATTAATAACTGTTTTAAGGAAAAAGGTAAATTTTATATTCGACTTGCACGAAATCTACTCACCATCAACTTTTTCAAATTTTATGTCATATGTGATGTAGGCGGACCACGCTCATTTTTACGTCCAAGTTTACTTTTGCTCTTGAACTGTACAATATTTCGTTAATTTTTCACATTATATTTAGCCAGCATTGGGAAAAAAATTACAATTTTACGGAATTTGTTATCCCTGCCTTAGGTATACGGTGGACTTTATTTTATTTTTGCAAACAATTATTATTTTTTGATTGAACAAATTACATATTTTGGCTGAAATCAATTTTTTTTATAATATTATAATTTATGATTTACATACATATAAATTTTTAGGTGCTTTTCTCTTAACTCCATCGTATGAGTTATCAATGGAACGTGCTGCGTTGATATGCGAAAAGATGAGCTTTAAAGGTTGCTTCAGTTTAACAAAAACAGCAAGCGGAATTCTATTTAAGTTTTCCCATCCTGATGATTACCAAGCCGTTTACAAAAAGGGATTCCACAAAGTTACAGGAGCTAGATTTTATCGAAAGGTAAGAAATGTTTAAAATTTATACATTACCAAATTTAAATTTTAACTGTTTGTCCTAACTTGGCCTTTTGCATTTGAATTTTGAAAAGAAAACAATTTTTTGCTAAAAATATAGTTACGTTCTTTTTGAGTTATAAAGTTTTTTTTTCAAGAAACATATACAGTGGCCAAAATAAGTATTCGACATACCATTCTATTTCTAATAATTTCGTGATAAAATAAATGAATTATTTCAAATGAAATGACAAATATTTATTTGAACTGTGTATTTATTTTTATTTATAATAATATTTTCTTCCAAATACACAGAAACGAAACTGCTACTGAAGCCATAACTAATTATTTTCAGCAAGGAAAATCAAAAAATTTAATTATGAAAAAGACATAGAAATTAAGAAATATATTCTAAATCTAAAAATTAAATTTGCTAATAAATAAATCGAAATCAGCAGAATATTAAGGTTTACAAAAGCAGGTTTAACTTAAAAATGTACGGTTAGTGAAATAATATTACAAGCTAAATTCATCGAAAATGGCTAAAGATTGTGAAAAATACTTAAGAACACTTGTTAAATCATTTTATATTCAATATCAATGTTCTAGGCTATCGAAACCTATATACCGAGGTCTAAAGAGAAAAAAAGGTAGATACCGTAAAAACTGTGGCTGAAGGGGTATGTGATGGGATCTGAAGTAGGTATTTTAGTATTTATAGATGAAATGAATAATGGATCATATGTATTATATGGACATTTAAAAATAAAATTCACATAAGTGTTGCTCAGAAATAGGAATATATGAACGGTTTATATTTACCAGGATAATAACCTAAAGCATTTTGTCACAATTATAAAGCTTAACTTGTAAAAAACCCGTCATAATCTATATGACCAATCTAAATGAAAATATGTGGTGTTTTTTTTTAAACAAATTTAAATTTTTAAACTTCACGAAAAAGTATTAAAATTGATATTGTAAATGTAATGCAACAAAATTTACAGCCTGTCCCACGATGTCGATCGAAAAATTCGTTCGACAAAATATATGGGAAACAATAACAAAATTTTAAATTTATTTGTTGTTTTCCATATAAATTGTCGACTCGAATTTTTCGTTCGACATCGTGGGACAGGCTCTTACCTCAAAAAAAAAAAGAGTACATAGGGTAACCTCTGACATAAAAAAGAAATCATTTAATCGCTTGCCAAATTTTTGTTTCTCTTTCGTATTCAAATATATTTATATATTATTTTAGACCCTGATAATACCTACAAAAAAAAAACATGCTTGCGTGCCCTATTTGAGTTATGTGTTTTTTTTTAGTACCTTAGTTTGGCATGTTCTTGGTCCGGTATTTTTATTATATATCCTACTATTTCCGATTTGATTAGTTTTTTAAGGAACAAAATTATGTATTGAGCAAAAAAAATGAAATTGAAAAAGATTCGGCTGTGCCGAATAGTTTATACCCTTCACCATCTTGCCAACAGATAATTAAATTTTCGCCATTATTTATAATTCCATATTTATTTATTTATTTATTTATTTATTTATTTTTGTATGTGTGTATATACAAACTGACT
>MINK01187880.1:8593-29853 GCA_001735545.1 Phormia regina
AAAAAAATTTAGAGTTCCAGCATTTCTGGAGTGCAAGTTGTTTCTCCAAAAATGATGTGTATATGTAACTAAAAATATTACTAAGCACAATTATGTCGGGGTGTATTTTGAGGCTGTATCAGTTTAGTTTAGTGTTTTTGTTTCTAAATTTATAGTTATATATCGGGAAGATATTCCCCAACATTTAGAAATAAATTTTTGATATCAACGGTACCAAAATGGGATTGATATTTAAGATATATTCTTTTTAATGACCCATAATTAACGCATAGAACCCTTAATATAGGGGTTTTAACATGAAAAAATTTCATAAATAAATAAATAAATAAATAAATAAATAAATAAATAAATAAATAAATAAATAAATAAATAATTAAATAAATAAATAAATACTTACTATTTTTTACTAAAATGGCAAAAAATTTAAATTTTTTCCTTTATAGATGAAATATGGGCGTGTTCTTCCGACATAAATCCTCTAAGTAATCAATTGGACTAAATATCCCCCAAACATTAACTCCAAATGGGAAAATAAATCAGTAAACATTTAACTGTTATACTTACAACATATTATTAACAACAAAATTTCAATAATTTCCTCTATTTTTATTTTTTTGATGTCTTCAAATATAGACGTGATAAAAATATTTGGCAAAATATTTGTAAATAAAAATAAAATCGTGAATAAAAATAAAATAAATAAATAAATTTCCATAATAAGTTAGTATACCTTTATCGAGCATACAATTTTTTAAACAGCTGATTGTGTTTAAGTACTTTTCAAAATATACATGCACATACAAATAAACTTTTGAAATCTTGCATAGTCTCTCCACAAGAGATTTTTATATCACAATATGTAACAGGAACTGTCAAATTCGCTCTCTGAGACAATAATCTCACGTGTAGACTAAATTATTAGTATTATAAGAAATATTATGAGACTGTTGTGATTAGATTTCTCTAAAATATATTAAAAAATTGATGAAGTTATTATTTTCTAATTTAATTTAGTTTTTATCTGTCTACATTTGAAAGTATAAAGTAACTTCCAATTGCTGACAGCGATTGTGGCTGGATGTTTAAATATGGTTCTTTTAACATTTGCTTTAACATTTTTAACAACCCTGTTTAAACATTGAAAAAAATAATATTGACATCAACTTGAACGGTCTGAATTTACTATTAACATGATGTTATTGATGATTGCTCGACGAACTCAGAGACGATTTAAGCCGAACTACTTACAGGTAAGGATAAGTACCTCACCAGAAAGTACAGAAGGAACGTTAAAAGATTCGAACGAATCTACGGTCCTGTCTGTGCCTCTCTGGGAATATCTTATCCTGGATGCTGGCAACACTCCAGAAGTGTCTCGTGGGAGCACCGGAGGAAAGTCAACCTCTTCATCAATCCCTACCGAAGCGAAAAATTATGATATTGGCAACCTGGTCAAACCTGCAGTCCTATTGAAACAGCAGGTAAGCCAACAACTGCCATTCACCATTCAGCAAACCTGGCAATTGTTTGAGGACTAGGTCTGGGGATAACCAACAACTTTCGATGGCCAAAAAGGCTGTTCACACGCCAAATAGCTTTAGTAAGGGCCACCATAAGGAGGTCATTAAAAGAGCCGTATCAGGAAGAGAACAGCTCCCAACATCGAAAAGAGTGAAGGAATCAGTGTTATAGAACTGTATTCAAGCTGCTTTCATTGACAGGGTTGATCCAGATGGGAGGATCCGCGTTAAACAATGGCGACAAATTGAACACTTTCGAATAATAGTGACGACATAGTTCCCGCCACCCGTTTTAGAGGTTGGAACCATTCTGTCAGTTTTGGAGAATCGGAATAAGGGTCTTCTTACAGGTTGATGGAAGTTGGTGAACACCATGACCTGTAAGGAGAACCAAAATGGATCAGGAGTATCTGAAGAAGCTGGAGTCACTGTGAGAGTTGTCAATTTTAAATTTGAGGTGAATAGATTTGTATATAATAAATCTGATAAACAAAAGGAGGCTGTCATTGGTGCAAATTAATTTGCATCACTGTGAGGCAGACTCAACTGAACTGACAAGAATTCTTATTCTCCAAAGTGGACGTGGACCTAATATTGGAAACCTGGATTAATAACATCAGGGTATGAGGTGTGAGGGTCACGGAGTATAATCTCTTCATACCATTCACAACGGGAAAGTTAGGGACATGCATATTGGTTAGTAATAATCAAAATTTAATTGGCGGAGTACGCTAGGAGGAGAGGCTCGTACATGGTCTTGGGATGTGATGCGAATGCTCACATCTATAGGGAAACTGAGGACTGGAGAAATTGCGTTCAGGGTATCGAGTTGGTCGTGAATAATTTGACGAATGTTATTAGGAATAGTGTTGTGCTCAATTGTTCAGTGATTTATCCTGGCAAATGGAAACAGCTGAAATGGTGGACTATTGAGCTTAGGGACCAGCTGGAGGTATTACAATGAAGTACATTTCCAGATGGTGGAGGGAGGTTAGGGTCAGTTTCATACCCAAAACGGGTAAGACGAGTCACTGTAAACGTCATTTTAACATAATTTGATGTTGAGGCTCCGTTAGGTTCCCCGTCATTATGACATTCTTGGACTCTGGAATTCTGTATTCGAATATTTTACACTAGGTCCCCTTCTTGATTTTTTTATTAATATACAGTGGTGTAGGACGTGAAGAGGTTGATTCACACTATCCAAATTCACAAGATTTTGTTCAATGTGCCAAAAAAGAAAAAGATCGTGTAGGCCACAAATAAAAGCCGACATTGAGTCGCCGTAAATTTTTACAAATGGCGCCACCGACTTTAAAATTGTTTGGCTTAGTTCTAATTGTAAATAAAATTAATAATATGCGGCGCGAAATACAATTTGGAAGGATTGTTCAGTGATAAGTTAAATTAAAATTTATTTAGATTAGTTTGTGTATAAAAAATGTATAAAAGTAAGTTAATTGGCAAGTCATATGTAAACACATAAATGCTAACAATTCCATAAAAATATCGAAGAATTCCATTATAATTGTTAATATTTCAGATTTAAAATATAAAATTATTGGCGATCAGGCCTATACAGAAGACAATATATTGATTTGCAATATATTCTTTCATAATGCACCTAAACATGTAAGTAGGAAATTTGAAATCCTTGTTTTAAATTTAACATTGATATACAGTTACAGACGAAACCGTTAAAAAACAAGATCAAATTTCAAAAAATTAAAAATTATTTAGTTATGTCAAAAGCTTTATCTGACCTTATAGAAGAAATACATTGGGTCGCGAGTGTGAAAAAATACATGAAGAAGGAGGCCTTTTGGGTTTAGAACAAGGCCTTCAGGAAAGACTTCTTAGCCCTTTTTTACCGCTGGGAATTCATAGAATACTTTCGCTTCAATTGACAGCTGCAGTAAAATACATGCATTTATATGGAACGTATCCAATGCAGTACTTCGAACTTCTCCGTGAAGTACTTTAAAGATGAAAAATGTTCAACTTTGAAGTACCGAAGTATGCAAATACATATAAATTTAAAAAACAAGATTCTTATTTATAAAATGTGTATTCGACTAATAATGTCCTATGGTTGCCAAATCTGGTTTCATAAGGCTTCAAAAACCTATACAAGAAAATTGCAGATATTTCCAAATAAAAATCTGAAAATAATTCATAACCTACACCACCGATATTCAACTGACCTTCTGCATAGTAACTTTGACCAAAGGGAACTGAATCTGTCATTTAATCAAAAATGCTGAACGTCCAATTACGAAATAGTAAGAAATTTGTTAAACAATCACGAATACTCTTTTGTATCAAAATAGTGGCAATTAGTGGTTGTTTTTAGAATTGCATTTGAAGTGTGTACAAGGTTTTTTAGACTACTTTTCCTTGATTTTCGTGATATTAGTAGTTTCTTTATTTAATTAATTAGTTTGTTAATTGTTGTAATACTTTTTAAGTAATAGTATTACAACAAAATAATAAATGCAACAATCAATAAATGTTTCAATAAAGAAAAACAATAAAAGAAAGTATGCAAATACATTTTGTCAGTTGATTTATTCTTATTTTAATATTTTTTCGATGATTATTTCAACTGAGTACACAATTAAATTTTTACATCTTTATATGTTATGTAAAATTCTAATAACAAAATAATACAATGTCTGGGTTAATATAATTTATGCGTTGTGTAGCTGACAATCGCAGTTGAAGCGAAAGTATTCTATGTAGTCGAGCCTTTAACGTTCTCAAATTTATTTTCCCTGAAGTAAGTTAAAATAAAATGTAAGAAAAGTAAATTAAAAATGAAACAACAACAAGAGCAACACTGCTGTTGCCAACTAAACTACTTGCCTATACAAAAAAATAACAACAAGAATACTTAATATATATGTTTTTGTTTTTGTGTGTATTTATTATTATTTTTTTAAGTTTTTGGGCCACAACTCGTTTGTTTAGATACGAATTTCGTTGATTAAAAAAACCGAAATTTCACAAAAATATTTATGACCAACCTGTTTAAAAAGTCTAAAAAGGCGTTTTGGATGATATCTGGGATATAATGAACCGATTTTTTTTCTGAAAAAAATTAAAGTAAGATTTTGAATTTTTGGAGCCGAGAAATGCCGACAACAAATATGATCTTTTGGGAGTATCTTTGGGTTTTTGCCAATATCTCAGTTATTTATTAACCGATTTTGTTCATTTTTATTAGAGATTTTCTAAGGAATATTTCCTATAATTTTATGTATAAAACATTTATATATATAATTGGGGCTTTCTAAAAACTGATTTCTACAGACAGAAACCCCAAAAAGTATACACATATACTTTTTGGGGTCTAAGATGAATATTGTAGAAATTACAAACGGAATGACAAACTTATATATAATAACCCTTTACACCTGTGGTGAAGGGTATAAAGAAATAAAATTAAAACTTTAAAAATTAAAAAAATAAAAAACACATTAGGAAAACTAATGTGTTTAATAAATTGTGCATCGAAAAGACTTTTAATATTAAATTATAAAAATATTGCGAAAATAATTGTTGTTTTTAAAGGAATTTTTATTCCACATTTTAAATGTAAACGAAATATTTTTATGTTTTTCTGTTTGTATTTTTTTGTATTCTCCATTAAATTTGTCAATTATTTGACTTTATAAGACTTGAAAATAACAATTCATGGTGGTCCCAAAACGGAATTTTTTAGAAATAATTCTGTAACTTTACATATCGTCTACACATAGACATGATATGTGAGATTACCCTAACAGAGAGTATCAAATTTGAGAGTAACCATTTTATTTATATTATATTACATCTTAAACAAGGGGTAAACGTATTCTAATAAATCTTATAAAATAACCTTTAAAATAAAACAATTTTACGAAAATACACATGTACACACACAAACAAACTTTTGCATAGTGAATCTTATAATATAGTTCTGTAGAGAAATCTTATCACAACAGTTTCATAATATTTCTTATAATACTGATATTTTAGTCTACACGAGGGATAATTCTCTCAGAGATCGATTTGACACTCTCTGTTACATATTATGATATAAAAATTTCTTGTGGAGACGCTATGTCGGAACTGCTGGATGTATTTGAATGACATTTTTCATGGACAATCCTGAGGTATATGACAATTGATTTGGAGGAGGTCACGTTCGAAATGGATCTGTGGGACGAAGGGTGGTGCTCCAAAATTGTTGACCTTGGGTATGGAAATTTAAAAAAAATTAGCAAAATTTCATTTATGATTCGTTAGAAAAAATTTTTGCACACAGATAGTCCTTATAATTCTCTACAAAAGATATGCTTACCTGTGTGAGTTATCTCTTTTACTTTTATAGATATTTGGACCAAAGTAAAATTGTGACCCATTCATTGAAATGGTCACCCTGTCGTTGTAAGGGGCCTCCGCCAGAAAATACTTTTTGGGTTTATACCTTACATATAGAGCAAAAAAAATGTAAATAGTTTTAAGTCGATCCCAGCTTTGCGATTTGAGAGCATAACAAAAAAAGAGAAAGCTAAATACCAAAATTGACCAAATTTGGATAGGGACTTTGTCCCAAACTCCTCCGGATTTACTTTACACGCTTTTGTATTAAGATTTCTTTTGAAAACATTAAACAAATGATAAAGCTCAGAACAAAAAATTAATTTTATCAGTGAATTTTTGGCGATTTTATAAAAAAATTACATACCCTACAAGGGCAACTTTGGAGGGCCACCCACTTCCCCCTAACCCACTAGGTGTCTGTACTCCCCCAAATCAACTCGAAAACACCTCAGATTTGACCATGTGAAATTTTATTGAGATACCTTTAACGGTTCTTTAGCTCTGAATTATTTCCAAAGAAAAGCGTTTTGGATCCACTGTACAACGTTAACGTTTTACTTCAATAAACAATGATAAATGGAAAAGTATGCAATGCCATTAGGAACACTGATTAAGCGTGGATATGCCCTTTATGTGGATTTGAAAAATCACAATTTTCACAAATTCCTGCTGACAGCTCTACAATATTAATAAAGATTATCTCCCCCACATGCCCATATACGGTTTTAAGAACACATGTTTCATATTGTATATGATCTAACATATAGAAGTATACCTGGAAATCAACAAAAAAGTATTAGGAATAACAAGGAACTAATTGAAATGAGAGTAGATGAAAAAATACGAATTCTGTTGACTGGTCTTAATATAGATAAAGCAATCGTCGGTTATTGGAGTACAAATGTTGGCTATACGGCAAGGAAATTCTTTGAAAACTATGAAAAAA
This sequence comes from Phormia regina, assembly GCA_001735545.1. Lineage (NCBI taxonomy): Eukaryota > Metazoa > Arthropoda > Insecta > Diptera > Calliphoridae > Phormia > Phormia regina. The sequence goes on from MINK01187880.1 coordinate 15,428, forward strand.
ATTAGATAAAGAATAAGAAGGAGAAAGAGTGGAACCTAAACCCTAGCAATTAGTTTTGATTGCCCCTAAGTCAACTTATCCCCATTACAAACCCTATGAGATTAGTAAGCCCGTTGCTCGTAACCTCATCTAGTTTATGCAGTGTGTGGCTTCCAAACCACTTCAGCCTATGCCGCTGAAGTCCTACGCAATGATAGAAAATGTATTCCACTCGTCCACATCATCGCACGTCCTGCAAAAATCTATCGTGCCAATGTCTCATTTACTCATCATATTCCCTAGTGAGAAGTGACCAGTAATGATCCCTACTGTAATTCCTATATTACAACGACTCATACAGAAGATGTTTCGAATCTGACAGTTTAAGACTAGGCCATAATGCTCTAGGCACGATTCGTGTTGTCCAGAATCCATTCCCTTATGACCCTAAAGTAGCACCCAATTGGAACTCTAACGAATGTATCCACGAAAATCCTAACTGCTTCAATCTATATAGACTGCGAACAGCCATTCCCCTCACGAACTCCTCAATTAGAAGTGGAGAATGATGTCCAGTGCCGCCTGAGGTGTGAAGCACACCTTTGAACTTTAGATAAAAGGTTCCTATAGGTTATTTTACTTAAAACATTCCACAATACCGAACAGCCATAAGTAAGAATCGGTCTTACAACCGAAGTTTATATCCAAGATACCACTAATGGCCTAAGTCCCTAATGTAATAGATATTAATTCCTCTCTTGACCCTCTCCCGAGTATTTCTCTTCCAAGACAATTTGCTGTCCAGGTAACATCCAGGTATTTGATAATTCAATCTCTAGACCATTCAAAACTGATAAGATAAAAGGCTCAACCTTATATCTCCTGAAGAACGAGACTGACTCGGTCTTCCCTGGGTTAACTCCTAATCCTTTACCATCAGCCCAAAGAGACAATTCTCGTAGACCTGATTGCATAACATCACTGATCGTTGGTAAAAATTTACCAGAGACCAGTATAACCACGTCATCTGTGTAGGCTACAATTTTCCGTCCCCTAGCATCGAACTGTCTCAGGATGAAGTTCACAGTCAAGAGACATAGTAACGGAGAAAGGACCCCTCGATCTATGTAACTCACTACGTCATGTAAAACACTCTCTACAGACTTACCCTTTAGGTAGCCGTGTTGAGCGTCACTGATTAAGTGAGTCCCCAATCTATTCCTAAGATGCAGATCAATCAGTCTTTCCAGAAAGCCGATAGTCTGATTGGCCTGCAATCATTGAGTCGAGTGAGTCGGTTTACCCGCCTTGAGTATGACGATCACTCTGACCTCTCTCCACCCCTGGGAATGTATCCTAACCTAAGGCACTCTCTAAATATATCCACAAGTAGCCATTGACATTCTGCAACATAGCCGGAAAGATTCCATCTGGTCCCGGTGATTTATATGGCTCAAATGGCTCACTGCCCATGTTATTTTGTCTCTATTAACCATCTCTCTAATTGTGTCGTTATCCCATCTCAACTATTTAATACAAGGAAAAGTCCAGAGTATGTCAAAACCAGGACCTTTTCAACTATTTTCCGATCTAACTAACATCGATAATAAATAAGTGGACAACTAACAACAATGTGATGTACGAAAACGATGATGTAAATCAATATTTTATTGAAATAAAATGAAATATACTGAAACAAATGAAATAAAATTTGTATGTTTTTCATTAAGAATAGCTATTTTAAGAAATAAAAGACTAAAGCTAGTAAATTATAAATATCAGGGGTGACCTATTTCGAAAGTCCAAATGACGCGTTTTAATTTCTTGCCTAAATTCTGGCAAATATAAACGAAATATCTGCCAAATTTGTTGTTATTATAAGACAATAATTGTCAATTATTTTGATTTAAAAGTTAAAAAAAAAACACTGAGGCTCTTTACACTCCATAAAATTGTCAATTATCCTGCTGTACTCGAACAGGTTATGGCTATGAATGGATTAATATAATTTGTGCGTAGCTGCCAGTCGTATTTGAAGCGAAAGTATTCTATGTATTTGAGCCCAAAGTATGTACAAGTACTCCGTCTCTTTGGCAGGAGTACATAACTCTAAGTATGTATAAGTTATACAAATTTGAATATGTTGCGGTTTTTTATTATTATCCATATACACACTGGGTTTTATAAAAAGTTTTTTAATTTTAATTTGTTTGAATTTTCAATACTGAAGAATTTATTTTCTGAAATTAATAAAACAAATTGCCAAAATATAATGAAAAAAATTGTGTGTTTTGTGCAAAATGGACCCTTTTTATATAAAAGTGAGCTAATGGCATTACAAAAAAAAAAAAATTGTGAGATAGTAAAATGTTGTAAAACTGCCAATACTTGTAATATTTGGAATAGGGATGTCAATTTCATTGCACAATTGTTGTGACTCCTTCTCAATATGTTATTTTCTGGATAGTAAACAAATTTAAAAAAAATCGATTTCTGCACCATCTACTTTATTATATAATGTTACCCAAAATAAAAAATGTTTCCCTTAACGCCCACGTTATACTAGCCTTTTTTTTGTTCGCACAAAGAACAAACGCTCTGCAGAGCAAATAACCACTACAATTTCCTTAAATTACCATTCTTGTTTTTGAGTGGGCAAAACCCGATTATGTCGAAACAAATCAATAATTTTTTTTGCCGAACGAGGTCACTTCGAATACTTTACCATTCAGCACCTCTTTCTTCCGCATACCCATAAATGATCTACTTCCGCATGCAAAATGACGTTTGATGGCAGACATGGTGCGAATAAGAACAAAACATGAACATGTTGGGTCCACACTATCCAAGTGCATGTGCGCACAAAATTTTGTTCATTGCTCGAACATGAAAAAAGCGTGTATGGACGGCGCGTTAGTGCCCTCAAGATGTTATGGATAGTAAACAAATTTACAAAAACAAATAATATTAATTTCGATTTTTCGAAAAATGTTAAGAAGACTATTAAGGCGATCCTCTTTTCGTAGTATGCCGGAGGTGGTTATAGGCTATACAAGATATCGATTGGATGTCACGCCCACATTTTAATCCCACTTTTTTGTAAAAAATGTATGAATAAGTCGAAAAATGTATTATATTTTATTTTTCTTGAGAATGTAACAGACATAAGCTTAAAAGAGGCTTAAAGTAGGGTCGAAGCAATATTAAAAATTTTGAAGTTAAAAAATATTAAAAATTTTGAAGTTAGCATATTGAATCAGCATGCTGATTCAAAAGGTGCCGTCAAGTAAGTATATACATAATTATATAAATTAAGTTGATTCCAAAATAAAAACTATTAAAACAATGTTTCCAGCTCAAATGAAAATTTGTGCATTTTTCAGTTTTTTTTTAAGTTTTCCATATTTCTGCCAAAGAAATAATATGCAAATTTGGAATCGGAAGAAATATATTTGAGGCGCGCATTTAATGACGCTACATCAGACCAAATAAGTTTAAAAGTTTGATATTTCTCAAAAAAATAAAATAAATAAATAACTTTTTAATTTATTTTTGTGTTTGATATCTTTGAGATACCAGTGGCGTGAACGATCTGAAGATAATTCTAATGAAGATTTCACATGGATTTATTCCCTTGGTAAATTCCTCATATTTTATTTGGACCTTTAGGCCAGTATGTTAGTTCTCCGCTCGAAATAACATTAAATCCATTTTAGAACTTATATTTAAGGGCTATAAGTAGTGATCCTCAGAATGTATGTTAGCGTTATAATCTCTAGTTGCCATGTAACGTGGTCCTAGAGATTTGTAAAAAATGTTCATATTGATTTTCTGAAATTGAAAAACTGGTGGTGAATATATCGACAAAATCACTATTTTCTATAACAATCGTCAATAGAGATTGTTTCATCTTAAAGGTAATTTTTTCGAAGATCACACATTAAGTAATGTTTGATACAGGTTTTTATTAGAATTCCAGAACCTCCGCATGCTCTATCTCTTGGACCTTTAATTTATCCTAAATAAGCTTCTTGGTGTCAGATGGGTTTCCGAGGTTAACATATTAACCTCTTATAGTTGAATGTTAAGACCATATGTGTTTACTTCAATTCCCAAAAATGTATACAACTTTTCTCTTCGATACAATTATTTTTTTTATAAATTATTATTTTTTATGATTGATTTTTTTCTGTACTATATTGCTATTGGTTTCCATTCGTTAAAAGAACATTTAAAAATATAATAACAAGCAAACCTTTTATATTTATATTTGAGGAAAACATAAACATTTTCAAAAACAAACATTTAAACAAACATTAAATATGGTTTGAAATCAAATAAAAATCTTGGATTAATGGTTGTAGAATTAACCAAATATGTAAAATTAACTTAATGGTTGTAGAACTAACTTATTAGTTGTAGAATAAACTAAATGTTTGGATTTTTCATGCAAAATATTTAAATACATATTATAATTCAGAGAACTATATTAAAATTTTGATTGTGTGCAATCATTAAATGATTTAACAGAATCATAAACGTTGCTATCATGAACACGGTATTATTGAAATCAAAGAAAAACTGCTATATAAACATTTAATAGTTGTGGTGATCATGTTGTAACCATGTTTTTTCTTTGCGTGTATAGAGGTTTCAAAAAAGTAAGTAAGTTCTTTATCAGTAAACAAAAAATACAAAGAATCTTGGATGATTCGAGAATTAACTCAAACCGTAATTTTAGTAATCGAATTTATCCCCTGTTTTTATAAGACAAACGGAAAACTTGTCTCGTCAAAATGTATGGAAAACAACAAATAAATTTTAAATTTATTTGTTGTTTTCCATACATTTTGACAGGTCAATTTTTTCGTTTGTCTTATATAAACTGGGTATTAAACTTTTTATATTGTTACTAAATTTACTAAATTTTTTTGAATAAATAATGTAAGTGAGCTAATAGCTGTCTCTAGATTTTTATAAAAATATTATAAAAACAATGTTTTTGTTTTGGCTGAAATTTATACAGTACATAGTGGACAATATATTAAATTAATAAAACAATTGAAGATTTTTTTCTAGAAAATTAAGGTGAAAAAATTTTGGTTGGGTGGGCTAATTGCATGCAAATTGATCAATTTTCCATATTCATATTAATATTGCAAAGTCAAAATTTACCAAAAAAAATAAGAAATTGTGTTCTTCGTTTACATGCTTGAGACCAGAAGGCAAATCAATTCTTGGGAAACTAAACAAAAGTTTCGAGAATGATTGGTTAACTAATGAAGTAACTATTTGTTATAGCAATTCCATTAAATTAGAAGAAAAATCACTGATTTCATCATTAAATGATGATTGTCTGGAGATCGTATTAATTTTGCTATAACATGTAAACGGTTTTGCGATATTTTCAAAATGTTTGCAAGCGTGAAATATGCAAATTTAACAACGAATACTTTTAATGGATGGACTCTATGGCAGATTAGAGTATTTCTGCATATTGTAGGACTCCAAGTAAAAACCTTAATAATAGAATTTGTAATTAATGATGCATTAAGTCGTTTGAAGATAACAACATGTTTTAAGTTTTTGACATTATTATGTTTAAATGTTGAGAAGCTTGTAGTTCTTACCACCGATATTGATTCAAACTTACTACGAATATTATTTGAAAAAATGCAACAACTTAAGGAGTTGGAGTTAATTAATATAAATGATAATTTGATAAAAGTTATAAAATCTTTTAAAAGTATAAAGTCCTTAAGTATCCAAAATAATTCGGATATAACTGGTGAGTTTTATTTATTACATACAAAATCTTTTGTTATCTTCCTCTAAAGTGGTTTAAGTTTATTTAATGTTTTTATTTTGTTTTAAAATATTGTTGTAGCTTCAAGAAAAAATTGAATTAGCAAAATATAAAAATTAAAATAAACTTTATTTCATATTTAGAAGGCACGTCTCGTGCTCGTCAAGCATATTATTAACTCTGTTACTTTTCAAAAACAGGTAAAAATATCGATTCACTTAGTGGTTTGGAAAAATTATGCTTGTCTGAATGCTACAGTATAGATCAACGAAACTTTAGAAAAATATGTAAAAATCTTAAAAACTTACAATACCTTGATATAAGATGCTGCGATCAATTCGAAAAAGAAGATTTTGAACATATTTCAGAAAATCTATTAGAACTAAAAACACTAAAAATATCAGCAACTGAATAAAATTTCGATTGTCTAACAAAATTGCCACAACTAAAGCATTTGGAAATACAATCTTATGGTATTTATTCTATAACGGAAGATTTTTTAAAGAAGTTAGTCAAAGACCAAGCCGAACGATTGGAGAAACTGAAATTGATAGACACAAATTTAATGTGTTATGAAATAGCTTCATTGCTGATTGAGTTCAAATAATATATTTGATGATAAAAGTTTGCGGAAGATCTCACAATTAGCCGCATTGGAAGAAGTTTATTTTATTAACTGTGATGGTATATCTGACAAAGGCGTCCTAGAACTTTTAGAGCATTGTCTTAATATAAAATATCTCAATTTAACGAAATGTAATTCGTTATCGCCTGATCTTATAAGTAATGTCATTAAATTATTTAAAAATCAACGTGAACATTGGCTTCGAACGGAACAAGAAAGATCTAGAGCTTTCTAAAACATTTCCATTGGAATCTAGAATTAATGTAAGTATAAAATATTAAAACATTATATTAAACAATAAATAATCATTTTAATATAAACATCTGATCAAAATAATAGATACATCTCATAGTATAATTAGAAAGTATACTCGTAAGAACAGCTGTTTTACAATTTTTTCATTGATACACATCAGATTACTGTCAAATTGTTTTGATATTCCCATGTAAAAAATTTTTCGTGAGTATTTTTAGTCCTTCCTCTCTTTTAATTCTCTCATTTGTAGAATTGTATGTATTAATAATAATATGCCATATTGTAATGTATATAGGTATCAAATGTATGTAATGTATGTATGTATGATTATGTATGTAACATGATGTATGTACGATTATGTAATGCCTATGATAAAACAATAGATATAAGTATTATAAAATATTTGTTAGATATAATGTAAAAAGAGATGTATGTAAAAGTTTAATTAATGTTCATTTATAACTGAGGATATTTTAAGATTTTTAATAATGTAGTTTTCTCGTTTGAATTACCTTTCGTTCATGAAAAAGATAAAAAAAAGTAGTTTATAAATATGTAATCAAAAAACTTTTATTAGAAAGTTTCAGCCAGGCCAATAATGAAATACATTATTAATTATTCAAATTAAAATTCACTTTATTATATTATTTATTTAAATTCATAGTAAATATATAAAAGCCTTCTTAGGCCATAATAAAGATCTTAAATATTAAATAAAAACGGGCTATAAAAATCAGAGATTTCCATCTATATATTCTTTACACCTATTCAAACGGCTCCCCAAGCCAGAATATATAATTAATTAATAACAAAAAAGCACTAAAGTCCCATAAGTAGTATTAAATAATAGAAAAGAAAATCACATATGTGGCAAAAACATTCAGCAGAAAGTTAAAGAGATAGCGAATATATCAATCATAAGTTTCAAAGAAATGCTTATTCGATTAAAAAAAATAAAAACGAACAATACAAGTGGCCCAAACAATTCTAACAAGAAATGATCGCTCAAAAACAGAGGCTCTAATTCTTGGAATAATAACTCGCGGATTTCTAGAAGAATGCGAAAATGTGAACTCAGATCGAAGCTGTACTGGACACCCAGATTTAATAACTTTAAAAAATATTAAGATAATACGATATGAAATGTAATTCCTAAAAGAACAACCCAAAAATTGTTTCAAATATTCAGAGATATGCGTTCGAAGAGAAACATTGTATACATAACGAGCAATCATATTCGTAATACGGTTGAACCTGGTAATGTTATAAGAAGTAATACCAAATACAACTTCCAGTCCATACAACACATGAGTCATCAAAAGTGCATGGGCAACTAAATACCTAGTCCGGCAAGGTAAATAAACAGCAAGAGAATAAAGTCTATGCAAAATACCAACAACTTTAAAACTCATTCGATCAATGTGTTGATCAAATAACAAACGCCTGTCGAGGTAAACACCTAAACATTCCAATCTATCCACAAAATTTACAGAAGAGCCATTAATAACAATACTCAAATTCAAATCAACATTACCAAATACAATAGCTTTAGTTTTAGAACTATTAGCAGTCAAATGATTCCCAAATGATCATTGTAAGAAACGAGTTATAGAATATTCAGTATTAGATTGTATTACATCAACATTATCAAAAGCTGTTTGGAATAAAAGTATAACATCATCTGCAAAAAGATAGGGTTTACACACATTCGAATCAATAATGTTAGGTAGATCATTAATATATAAAATAAATAGAAGTGGACCTAAAACCGAAAAAATTTTTAATTTTTTGGAGTACAAAATTTGTATATACTTTTATTTACTTAATTAAACAAAAATTAAGAACATAAATTATTAAATTCTAATAATACGAAACANNTATATAAAATAAATAGAAGTGGACCTAATACCGAACCCTGAGGGACACCAAATTTAAGAAGTAGAATATTGGAATATATACCAGCAATATCCACAAATTGAGACATAAGTAAGAGAAAATAAGTCTACATTCAGATTTAGAAAATGAAAAGAAGTTCCTAGTTTGTCAATTAATATGGAGAAATCTACAGAATTAAACGCCTTTGTCAAATCTAAGGAAACCATGACAGCAAGATTCCCATTATTCAAACTATGGCGAACATCATCAGTTAAATTAAGCAATAATGAAGAGGTACAATGACCACGTCGAAAAGCATACTGAGAAGAAGAGAAACCATTCTGAACAAAAGTAAGCATCTTATCTTCCATTAAATGTTCAAAAACCTTTGATGAAGATGGAAGAATAGATATCGGCCTTAAATCCTGTGAAACCCATGGATAACTCTTGACTTCGGGATTGGAACTACACGAGCAGTTTTCCATATCGATGGAAAAGTGGATGATGTCAAAATTAAATTAATGTGATGCACTAGAAAATGCGAGATATGAGGAAAAATAGTTTTAATAAATCGTACAGCAATGAAATCAATTCCAACACATTTCGACTTAATCTTACACAAAGCATTAAAAATTTCAAATTCATCCACACTACTGAAAGAAAAGGACTTATCAACATAATTAAAAGAGTCAAAGTCTAAGGTATGCGTTTCTTAATTAGTTTTGCAAAATATTAAAAACCAAAATTGAAAAATAACATCTTTCTACTCTGTACAAACATAAGTGGTTAAGATATTATGCGTTTGTGTTAATGATTATAGCGCTCAGGAAACTTGATCGGACCGCCAGCGTGTACAAATTTTGAATAATGTACATGTCGCACGTTTAAATATATCTTGATGAAATGCGGCACGAATAATTATTTTGGCACAAGGAAAAACTTTATTGATTAATGAATAACTAATCATAGTCCCCCTATATACCCATCTTTCGAAAATCACTCTAACGTACATAAATCCAATAGGATATCATAAGGTCGAATTTGACAGACTATCTCCTTTTACCTGAAATTATTGATAGATATTATATTTATTATTAATATTTAATAATTTATAATTGTATTAATAATAGTATTATCTATATTTTCGTTCAATGCCCTATAATAAAAACTTAAGATTTTATATGTCCGATTCATTGGCGATCGACGTTTTTTTATTATTTTATCGTCAAATTGACGATTTTTAATGAATTCTATATGGCAGCCCTGCTTACAAGAAATGTTTTAATACGCTTGAAGATAATAGAGTTCCATTAAATGTAAGAAGAGTTTTTGATAATCCATAACGTGTTACCACAATTTCGAAAGTGTTTTTCTATTCACTATTTTGTAAAATTGTCAACAAAAACAAATAACATTGTCCCCTTGATCATGTGCTTTCCTCATGATTTGCTTCCGTAGCGGAGTAGCTAAACACAGTTTCCCGTCATAATTTTTTTCCACAATTGTCGATACAGTTGGTCATTTACAATGATGTAATTTGCGAATTTATTCAGAGTGTTGCTGAGTTTCTTTTCGTTTCTGGAGCAATAAACAAGTAGTATATGGGTTCATTTGAAGTATATTACATTCCTGTGTCGGTTATCCAGCTGTTAGTCTGTTCGTTTGCCTGCTATTTTCCTAGTTATTAAAAAAAAATAATTAAAAAAAAAAAAACAAAAACAAAAACAGCATGCAAGCGAACAGAATTTTTTTGCTCTTCCGGTATTGTATGATGATCTTATATTATTGCAACTTCAGTGCCCATCTTCACGTAGGGTTATCAATGGAGTTAAGGCTAGTGTTTGGTTATAACTACAAACTTGTAGCCCACTTAGTAGGATCCCATTTTTCGAATTCCCCAAACTATCGCGAAGCATATAGTTTTTCGAATTCAGGCATTTTAGACTGTTCCCTAATATGTATATGTTTTATTATTGTTTTAGGAAATTACATTAAAAGACTATTCATATGTACTGAAAATAACTTTAAGTAAAATGTTTACGAACACAGATTTCGGTGAGTTGATTTGATTATAAATAATTTCCTTCTTATAAAACAACAAATGGTTTTATTCATTTTAGAAGATGAAGAAGAATTTGATTATGATGATGATTATTATTATTACAATGATTCATCTGATGACGATGATGTTTACTTCAATCATCCATTTGGTTACAACTCTGAAGACAATTCGGAGGAGGACGATTATGAATATGTTCACAATTTGTTAGGTAAACTTTGTGATTTAGAAATTGATATTTTTAATCATGTATGTGATGAAAACCGATCGTTTTGAAAACGAATCGGTTTGAAAAATTGTGATGAATTTCACGTGAATGAAAATAACAATTATTTTTTGGCAAATATAACAAAATTATTTAATTAAATATGAAAGGAAGTGATTAAAATCGATTCGTTTTCGAAATCGTTTTCCATCACATACCTGAATGAATACCAAAATAAAATTTCCCAATACAATTTAATTTCTTTTTTTTTAGGTCACTTTCTTTTGTTGCATCACCATTTCAAATGTAAGTATTTTATATGTTTCTTATTTTGATTAATATCTACATACAGAGAATGAAAAAGAATTGGCACAATAGATTAAATATTATTAAATCGATCACTACATTTAAACTCCTTTATTTAAAGTATATATGAAGTATATATTTTCTAGGTCCTGAGCTGATCTACATACGTCTGTCTGCTGTTGTAAGCAAGATAGGGCTCGAACATGAAAACCTTAGGGGACTAAATTGGGATCAAATATTTACCTTATATAAGGTTTGTTTGGTATTGAACGGTTGATAAATAAAAATGTTACGTGATAAATAGTAGAGACACAACGTAGCTTCATTTCATACTTTTCTCTTATATCCCCTAAAGAATAGTATGTACGACAACGAAAATTAAATACCTAACACTCACATTTCTAACTAAAGAATGTTGAATGATTGTTACCGATTTTATAATAATTTACTGTACATTGTCAATACTTTTTATCGGCCTCAGTATTTACAATAACTGTTCCGAAAAATTATTTCGTAAATTTAGAAAAAAAAAACTTTTTAGATAACACTATGCGACAAATTTGAGATCATCGCGTGGGAGCAGAATCATTCCGTCTGCAATTTATAGCTCTTGACATTTATGTAAACATTAGTTTATTACATTAGTTTATTCATTGATTTATATGAGAATATCTTGGTACTAAAATAGAAAAGTCTGGAAGGTCATAAAACAAATTTTGCTACCAACGAAAATTCCTTTGGAGGGTTTATGGAGGTTGAGTCTGCTTCCAAAATACTGTTGATTTATTTCAATATTAATTCATTTTATACAAAAAGTTGTAATTTGCTTAACCTTTTTTTATTTTTAGACATTAATGTACCATAATGTTGTTTCTCATATTTTTAATGTAAGTATAGACACATGTATGCATATGTGAATAATTTGCAAAGACAAGGTACTTTTTTATATTTTTTAGAACATAATTACGGTCAATTCAAGAGTATTAATATCGTGAATTTCCTTGATGTTAGATGATCTTATTTTTTTGTTTTTTTATTTTTCTTGTATAAAAAAAATTAATTTGTTTATGTTTTGTTTTTACTTTTTATGTTAAAATTAATAAAATTTATGTTCAAAAGAACATATATGAAAAATCCAATTATTCACTGTTTAATTTTATTGTCAAAAAGCACATTTTGTCTTTAGATTGGTTGGTAGCAAGGGTGGCGTATTCACGCCTCCAACGAGAAACATAACGACCCATTATGATTCCTTTAAAGATAGAAAAGGTACCCTGTATTCTCTTCCAGAGTTCAATTCCTTATGGCCCTAAAATAGGAGCCAATTGGAATTATAACTGATCTCTCCCCAGAAGACTTAAATAGTTCCGAGCCATTCATTACCGAGAATGTGACAGTGTCCAGGAACACTACGAAGTCTTATCATGTGGACATCTGGCCTTCTCAAGTACATAATGTCTTGTCAGTACCAGTAAAGTCCCGACTGTCAACATTGTAAATTCATAGTTCATTTTCAACGAATTCCTCAATCAATGGCAATGATGTAACTGGGAGCTCCCACTTAGGTATTTCAACAGCAGTAGTAACCCCGAATTATAGTCCCGACATAACATGGCGGCCGAAATGCCAATTGAAGCAAATTTCTGAACTTTAGTGAGGAGGTTTCATCAAACTGAACAACCATAACTAAGCGTTCCCACGACAATTGGATCTTCGCTCCGGAACGATCCGAGCTCAACTCGGCTAACCGGAAGTCGTTCCCAAGGTGAGCAAATTTTGCCGGCAATTTTGCTCAAAATCCTTTTAATTATAACAGAGCCTATGTTCCGATCTTTGGTTCTGTTCCATATGCCATCTACGCGTTAGGCGTAACACCACCTAGGTCAGATGTACCGTTTGTAACTACTGTTGTCATCTGAAAAGTCCAGGCCGCACCAGCTACCGCGATTGATCTCCAAATTTCGTTGCTGGTTGTTGCAATTTCAAGCCTCAGAACTCAAGCATTACCTCTATGATTGTGATCTTACAACGTGTTGTACAATTCCCACCTTTAGGACATATTGAAACCTAAACATCTCCAACGCTGTGTTCCGTTTGCCAGGGCGTTATCAGGAGAAATATAACATCTGCAAAGTGCAATGGCTCTAACAAATGATGCCATTCGAGAAGACATCCAGGAGGTCATACCACCAGACCTCCACCGATTCTCGAACTACATCGACTGGTGGTCTCTGAAGCCATAAATGGTTATAGATGCAACAGAGTCTTAAATGAACACCCTCCTGCAACTTTGGATGATGAGAAGCAACTTTCCAGGCAAACACGATCTCTACTAGCACAACTCCAAGTTGTTTGGTGCAGTATTTTAAACTGTTACCAAGAACGTATTGTTCCAGGTACTTTGAAGCGTTGCTCTGCCTTCAAAGCCCTCATGACACAGGGGAAGTAGGCATTGATTCCCTTCCTGATTATCTCCAACACTAGTTCCAAAATTTTAAAAGAATAGGTCCACAATTGGGCATTGGTAGGTAAGGCATTTCGGAAAAGCTCGAAAATCATGCCACATGATATTACATATTTTATTGTTGGACTTAAATGTTTGATTTGTTGATAAATCAATTCTGTTAAATTTTTGAAAAATCAAAAAGTGAAAAATAAAATTTTTAGTGAAAAATTAGATTTTTAGTGAAAAATTAATTTTATCTAAAAATCGAGTTTTTGTAGAAAATATAATTTTTAAAATTTAACTTATTGGAAAAAATGTGTTTTTAGTGAAAATTTTTCCAATGCAAAAATTTAATAATAATATTTTTTAAGAAATGTACAAATTTTTAAACAAAATAAGGTTTACAGAATTTATAAACATAGGTTTCACAATATTATAATCTTTTTTTAATTTTCAAAAAAATTTAAAAATGTGTTATTTTATATAACAAATAACACAATAACTGAAATAATAAACTTTATGAATTGGGTAATTGTTGTTTATTTTTTTTTTAAAGCAAAGCTTGCTATGACTATTAAATTCTGTTGTTTGTATTAAAATGTATCATGATACAAAGAAATAGATGTAGTGCCGTTCTCTCTTTTCGTCGCCATAATATACTTATGACGTTTGAGCGATTTATTACTTTATTGTGCTACCATATCTCCTTTAAAAATCCGAGATTTTTGTTATTTTTTGTTTTTAATTTTATTTATAAAGAATAACATTTCTTTAACAATTGGCATATGAATTGAAATAAAGGGAATAAAAACACATTTCAAATTAGTGTATATATTAAAAATTATAATTATTTACAGACATTAATATCAT
>MINK01187881.1:3587-19583 GCA_001735545.1 Phormia regina
AAATCTTTAAATATTTTCAACTTGTTTAAGTCTCACCTGTATTGTATACCCAAACACACTTTTTTATTATTATCAATTTAATGTATTGCATACCTTTTGTTGATGCTGCCGTTGGAGAACTATTCAACAATTGTAATTGCTCACTAGAAGCACGGAATGATGATAGTCTCTGTTTTGCAGGTGCCACTGTAGCAATATGTTGATGCATGGAATGATCTGGTGAACCATTAGGTGAAGTTGGTGACGAAGTTTCCGTTAGATTATCGGGTAATTGTTGTAACTCTCTCATTTCCTGAGTATATTGAGAGTTCTGAGCTGGTTTAGTACGTAACATTACAATTTCAGAATTTTGTTTACAATAGTCTATGTCGGGCGTAATGGGCGGTTGATGATCGTATATCACCACTACATTACTACCATTATCGCTTATATTATCCCCATATAGAGGTTGTCTTTGCAAAGATAACGTATCGGATCTATTGTCATCATAACACTGAGAGGCTGAAGATGAAGCAGCAAAATGGGCAAATGTGGGATTTTCATAACCGTCTCCACCACAACCACCCATTATTGAACTAGTTTCACTAATATAACAACGACTTAATTCCGAGTCACTATTAAAGGCTCCACCAGATAAAGCTTTTAGATTGGTTTTTAATAGGCCACCAATAAGCTCATTACCATTGCCGCCACCCCCTCCTCCACCTAGACCAGTTTGACTAGTTAAGGAGCGGGTATCAGCATTACAATCTTCTGAAGTGGTATCGGAAATATCCGTGCCACAACCGCTACTATTGGTTTGATTGCTAGCCGTACAAAAATCCTTATCCTGTTGATTTTGTTGCAAATGTTGCTGTTGGGTTGTCTCACAAATAATGGTAGTAGTATTATCATCGGTTATTATTGTCATGGTTTCATTGGATATATAGGAATCAATACCATCATATAAATTTTTAACATTTTTGTGATGTTCCTTTTGTTGTTTGGAGGCATCGATTTCGCGTTGAAAAGAATCTAATTCGCCAATTAAATTATTTAATTCTTGTAAAGAATCTTCGAAACATTTGTCTACAATATTAGGATTTTTTTTTTGTTTTGTGAGGGAAATTAAATTGTGTTGTATGTGTTTGGAAAGGAAATTATTGTAATATTTTTTATTAAGAAATTAAAAAAAAACAAAAGTTGAAGGTGGTGCAAGTTTAAGGGGTTTATTTGGTTTTTGTTGTTGTGGATTCAATTTGGTGCCGTTTTATATACATGGTGTACAATAAGTAGATTTTTGTTTAACATTTATTTTATTTAAATTGTATTTGTTGTATTCAGGATTTTGGTTTTTGTATGGTTGAAAAGTTGGATTTTTTCAGGATGTATATTTTATAAATGTAGTTGTTTTTTTTATAGTTTACATAGTTGTGTAATGGTATTTTTATTTGTTGTTTTTTTTATAGTTGATTTTGGTTTTGTAAATATTTAACAAAAACAAAACAATATTTTTGGACGGGGTTGGAAGAAAATAAAAAGAACAAAAAACAAAAAAATAATGTTTTAGTAAAAAAAAGAACATAAAAAACAGAAAATAGTAAATTTTTAAATCAAAGACAACAAAAACTGGGACAAATACAATTTTGTTAAATAAAACTCAAAATAGTGTTGTGTGTAACAATAGTCGACAATATCTTTTTTTTTTTTAGAAAAACAACAAAAATTTTCAATAAACACTATGGCAAATATTTAATTATGCCTTCAAATTATTTAAAACGAGGTACCTCAGGAAACATATTGTCTACTAGACTATTTCGAAATATAAAAACTATTTTTATATCAATTATTCAGGAGTCTAAAATTTAAATTTTGTTTTATAAAAAAAAATAATAATAATAATCTTTCCATTTTTAAATATTTTTCCTATTATATCAATTAATAAATTGATAATTTGAATAATTGTGTTGAATTTCAATTAAGGAAATAATTGAATATGCATTATTCGTAATTGAAAGTAGTAAAATATGATTTTAATTTGTTAAAATACTTTAAATTTATATGCCATTTATACCAAAATAAAAACTAATTGGTTTTGGAAAAAACGAAACTCGAAAACCAGACTGTTTACAGACCACTTTTTTCTCGTTAAGGTTTTTGATTGTTTTTATATTTCTTAAAATTACCTTTTATACTATAATTATAAACACTTCTATTTTTTATATTGTTTTTAATAATGTTTTCAAATTAGTTTGTTTAAAAAATATAAAAAACAATTAAAATTAATGTAAATAATTTGACATTTTCTTTTCAACTTACATATACGAAAGCTTAATGATCTAAAACCTATAAACAGGCTGTATCATAAACAATTATTTGAGTAGTTCTCGTTTAGTTTTTGCCAAAAACTACATGATAATGATTTTTGATTTGTATGAAAAAACCAAAGAAATTTATGTAGTTTTTCATTCAAAAACTAAATGAAGCCAAAAACTACTAGTTTTTGTTTGGTGTAAATGGCATATTATGTAATTTATTTTATTACAATAATATTCGAAATCATTTCAAAACTCTAAACTTTTCGAAAATTATAAATAAATGATACAATTTGTAGTCAAAGGTTCGAAAGAATTAATTCTTTAATTCACTTTTTAAAATTGAATTAAATTATATAGAGTTGTCTATTCTTTCTAATAAATTCATTGTAATTAATTCTGAAGATTACTTCCTAAAGCTTTTGTGAATTCTTTTGATTTCATTTAAATTTGTTTAAATTCAAAGTATTACAAATTGAATTATAAAAATTTCCAACTATTCAATTTGTAATAGATTGAATAAAAGTTTTTAATTTTTTAATTCTTTATATTTTGAACAATATTATATAATTGAAAAAACAGTGTGTGGTAAGCCATATTTATGTACACATATGTTTCGTGGCCTGCGCTTCTTTTAATATCAGATATCGTGTACTTTTATTAGTTCTGTATTGAATTAAATTTCATCTGTTATATGTACTTAGGTTATTCTGAATCATAGGATTTATCCCTTGATCTTACAGAGAACGTATTACGAGTATTATTTTTCTTTTTAACTGTGAAGTTCAGCATCTTTATAAAGTTTATTTGTACAGAATTATCTTACATTCTTTGAAGAGTTTAGCTGTTTAGTAACATGTTGATTTTGTAAAGATTTCAAAATATATATTACGTTTATACGCACCATTTACTCGCAATTAAAATATTACGATATGAAAATTTTGCTGTATAAACAGTGAGTTAGTATTAAATTTGTAAGTAAGTAACTCACGAAAAACAATCTTGATTAGTGAAGCTAATTGCAAATAAAACGTATAGCGTTGCCACTTTCTTTTGCGTTCATTGTTTATAGATGCTAATAGTTTTATTTATCCCATCTGGCACGACAAATAAGGAAATATAATTCTTTTCCAATTTGCGTATAAACAGAGATTTATTTATTTGCAATAATCGAGCGCATAAACGTAATAAGAATTAAAGATAAATATTGTTATTCAATTTGTAATAGAAGGGAATGAAAGAAAAAAATATATATCATTCAATTGAATTTAATTTCTTAGGGAATTATATGCAATTTACACCCAACAAAAACTAGTAACTTTTAACCTAATTCGATTTTTGATTGAAAAACTACATGAATTACTTTGGTTTTTCCATACAAATCAAAAACTACTTTCAACTAGTTTTTATTAAAAACTAATAATTATTTATGATACAGCCTGTTTAGTTAGTTTCAGATCACTCAGCTTTTATATGAAATCAACAAAATAAAATTGTCAATTTTATTTAATTATTTTATCTGTTTCGTAAATTTTGTTTAATAATTATTTTTAAAATTATATTAAAAATACTTTAAACATAAAAAGTATTGGAAATTCGGTTTAAACGATTTGGTTTTTAAAATTTGTTTTTTACAAAAAACCAATTAGTTTTGGTTTGGTGTAAATGTGATATTAATTCTACATTTTGTTCATTCATTTTGTAAAAGAATGGAATGAAAGAAAAATTTAATCATTCAAATTGAATTGTAATTCTTCAAGGAATTAATTCTCTAGGGAATTAATTCAATACCAAATTAAGCCTAAAGAATTAAGTCTAGTAATTGTTTTCTGAGGAATTATTTTAAAGAATGCTGAACTAAAATTTTTATAAGCTGAATTAAGTTTATACGTAAATTAATTCTAAATAGAATTCATTCTTTCGAAGCTCTGGTACTTAGAGTAAAAAAGACTGATAGTAAAGAAAATAAATTAAATTAAATATTAACTTTGAAGGCGTACATTTCTTTCGTTAAGACAAACTTATTATAAAAACAAAGCAAAAATTGTCGACTAGTGTATTCGAATTTTTAATTTCAAAATTTATGTCAAATTATCAAAAAGTTTTTAAAAAATAAAATATACAAAAACATATATAAATACTTAAAAATAGTGGGTTTGCTGGTAAAAATAAATAAATGAAATAATTGATGTCATTTAAAATTATTCAATAGTTTTATACCCTTCATCAAAGGTCTTTAATAAACTTTATTCTATTTGGTTTTCTCTTAATCTCATATTCATAAAGGCAGGCACGGATCATCGGGGATGGAAAAAAGAAAATTTCCCTTCCCAAAATAAAAACGCTTAATGAAAAATCTGTACTAAATCATACAATAAAAGGAAATAGTTAAGAAAATCATTCTATTTTCCTTCCCCAAAAGCTTGAGGTTGGTCCGCGCCTGCATAGAGAACTTATAGATAGATGTTCAAAAGTCTATTAATTCGAAAAAAATAATAACAATTTCCGATCGCTTTTAAAAGGTAAGGACAGGGCACACTAAACAGGTATAATCGTCACGGCAACAAATACAACAATCCAACTTTTTTTCTCTCTTTTGTGTATTAGGAGTGTCAAAAACAGACAGATCTCCGACTCCAAAGCAAAATCAGCAGGGCCGACGATTATACTAGTTCAGTGTACCCTGGGTATGGATGTTTTTCATACACCTATAAATAGTTTTAGGTTTTAAGCATTTTTTTATTAAAATGATTTTTAATAAAATTATTTTTTACACTGCAAAAAATTATTTAAACAATACTTAATTTTAAAATTGGTGATTTTCTTTAAATAGATTCATTTAAAATATTTAACTTTGAAAAATGAAAAAAAAATTTTGTAAAGAAATTTCGATCACAGATTAAACCTCCAACCATACAAAACAACTAGAAGTCCAACTCTTTTCATTCGCTCAGAAACAAAAAAAGGCTCTCTTCACACGTATTAATTTGTTCTGTAGAAAATTTTACTAACACATGCAAAGAGTTAAGTTTTTTTGACAATTCTGTTAGGTTTTTTGTGAGCAAGTTGGAGTTCTAGTTGTTTTCTATGCCTCTAACTACAAAAAAAAAAAAATGAATAGATTTTAATTGACATCAAAATTTCCCCTTGTAATGTAATGATGGGTTTTTTTCCCTTGCATTTTACAAAATCAAATGGAGATGCATTTTCATAATAACTAAATATATATAAAAATATACATAAATGTATAAAGGATACAGTGGTTTATATTTGTCTAAATTGCTCTAATAGCAGATATATGCAAAAAAATAAAAAAAATAAAAGGAATTTTAATATATATATTTAAGTGCAATTGTACTTACCGACTTCCTGAGGATCTATAGACTGTGATTGCTGTTGCTGCTGGTGTTGGTGGTGCTGTTGATTACTAGTGCGTGTACCATAAATGCCTGCATTAGTGCTGTTGTCAATATTTCCTGCCACTGCTACACCACTGTTGCGTGACAAACCTATGTTAGCAATAGCCGGTGGGGTTGGTGTACTTTTAACGGCAGCCGCTTGTTTCTCAAACATGGAAGCTTTTTGTAAAACTGATGCACGAGAACGTTCATCATTCTCAACGACATTACCGGAAGAATCTGCATCGGTATTTGAATTAGAAATATCTTGATTATTAGCAGAGGATGATGAACAAACATTTGTATCATTAGTCTGAGAGGGTAAGGAGGAAGATGATGATGATGGCACAGCTGATGGACCATTACCTTCCGTTTCGGTTATTTTTAAAATATCACTAGCTTGTGAGGAATTGGCGCTTTGGGGAGGTGTAGGTGAACAGATATTGTATATGAAATTATTACCCGAATTATTGCCACCAGCAGCACCACTTGTTGTTAGACCACTGCTAGTTATACTAGCACCGCTGGGTGTACCGGCAGCGGTTGAAGATGGTGAATTGGTCAACAGAGGTGAATAATGATTTTGGGGAGTTGAACTGCCACTGGAAGCGGAGGGTGTTTGACCTATGGGTGGTGTAGCCACGGTCGAGTCAGTGGATGGATGTGAGTGTAACGATGGTGTATTCGAGTTAGAGGAATGAGAACGTGTTGAAGGTTGTTGTTGCTGATGGGATGGTGGAGTTGTTTGTATATGTTGTTGTTGTTGTTGTTGTTGTGGGGATTGATGATGAGGCATTGAAGCACTTGAATCATTAGAGTGTATGGATGATATGGAATCTATAGAATGTTGTTGCTGCAACATTTGTTGCTGCTGATGTATTGTTGGTGACTGTTGTTGTTGTTGCTGCTGTTGTTGTTGCAGCTGTTGTTGTTGTTGATTAGTAATTTTCATAGCCGCCATATTGGCCAATTCAGACATATTTACATATGTAGGCGGGGATATTTGCTGTTGATTTGGCTGCTGTTGCTGCTGTAGCAATAGCTGTTGCTGTTGTTGATGCTGTTGCTGAGCAAGATGTGCTGATAGCTCTGCTTGCAAACAATTTATTGTATGTTTTGTTTTTTTATTTTTAATTAAGGTAACACAAGCATGCAGTTTTATTTATTTAATTAAAACAATGACAACACAATTATTTATATGTTTATATTTTAATTAAAAAGTAAGATTAAAAATATATATATGTATATTTATCAGCAGCAACAGGTATAAATGGAAAAAAAGCATATAAAAGTAAATTGCTTTAATTAGTTTTAAGGATTTACAATAATATTAGAAAATATTTATGTAGAGATAAAAAATATCAGGATATATATATTTAAAAATGATCTAAGCTTCAGTGAGATTATTATTATTATTATTTCGTGAAATTTATGAACAAATATACAACATACCTTTAGTTACATGAGCTGGTATTGGTGATGGGCATTGACGTTGCATTAAATTTGTGCCATTACCACGACTATTATTATTGGCCGATAGGGGACGTTCTAATGATGAGCAACGCTAAAATAGAAAAATCATAAACGTATTAGAAACAAAATCCTTTATGCATTTTTTACTACTAAATTAATGAATATAATGTCAATTGATTATGAAGTATTATAAAGATACTGTTTAATTAATTTTAAGATGATATTGGGTTTTAAATGCTCTGTTACAAAATAAGTAAAATTTTTTATACTAATTTACAATTAGAATTTTTTAGAATTTATTTAATTTTTTTTCTATAAGTTACAAATAAAACTTGAGATTGAAAAAGTATTGAAAAAGAACTATTTTTTCATATTAAATAAGTTATTTAAATTCTTAATCTTTAATTGCATTTAATATTATCGATTATTCTTGAAGAAATTTGTTTAATGTATTCGATTTTCAATAACAGATTAGGTTTTAAAATACTGTATTTTATTTTGATAAAGAAATCTATAAGGATAAAACAATTTAATATGTCATGAAATTATATATACATAATGACTGATATTAGTTATGAAAAAAAAATTTTGATTGGAATTACTATTGGAGTATTTGGAGAAACCAGGGGTTATTAAAAAGAAACAAACTTACCACATGAGCTGGTTTCTTTTATATTTTTAACAAATCATTTATATTTAACAATCAATAAACATTTTGAGTAAAAAAAAGCAAGTAACAGAAAAATAGTTTTTGTTTAAAGGCAACAAGTCGAGAGATGTAAATATAAGTTTTGAAAACACTTACCACTGGTAAAGGTGGTCTAGTTAAAGCACCAGCTGGTGACTTTTGGGTCGAAGGAGTATTTTGACCCGAAGAACTACCACCTCCACCACTAACATTATTTATAGCGGCAGTATTCATACCACTGCCACTACCTTCATGTATAGTTTCGGGATTTTGAAAAGTGTATACAGTTAAAGGAGGTCTTTGATGACCTTTTTCATAGGCTGTAGAGATAGTGTGTGGACGCTCAGAGGCATTAGTTGGTAAATCTACGGTGTCTTGGGAATGTGTTGGCCAAGTGGTTACAGCGTGCGAGGGATTATTGATAGAAGAAGCCTAAAAGAAAAATTAACAAACAATTTAAGAAAAAATTGTCATAAAAGAAATTAAAAGTTAGAGAATGAAAGTAAAATGTAAGGAAAAATAAAACAAGCTCTAAAAGAAAACAACGAGCCAATATAAAAAATAAAAAAGAAAAAAAATCAAACAACCTGTGTTGTTAAAGCTGGTGAAGAGCAAAAGCCACTATCACTGGATTCGCCTGGTTTTAAGCGTATAGAAGGCGAAATTAACTAAAAAAAATAAGAAAAAAACACAACAACAAAACATAAACAAAACAAAAATAAAACAACAAAAAGCAATTCCAGATGCATTTAAATTAAAAAAAAATATGTGTTAAACTTAATTCTGCTTTACCTGTGACAAAGATCTGGGATAATGAGGATGTCCTGGTGAATTACTAGAACCACTACTATTCATGGAACTTATGGAACACACCGATGATTTGCGAGAACCCAAAGAGTTAGAACAACCACCCTGTGATAATGAGCCTCCACCACCCGCACTAGCACTTGGTGATTCGGGATATAACATTATAGAGGCTTTAGCATCATGTATCAATTCCTCACTGGCAGCTGGCAAAACTTGAGGTTCTTTAGTAACCAAAGCAATAGATTGCATGGCCTCCTATAGACAAAAAAATGAAACAGAAATTTTGTCAATATTTTTATTTTCTTATTTCTATAGGTAAATGATATGTATATTAAAAAGAAATTGAAAATATAAACCCTAAAATTTAAGATTGGTATATTTTAGACTAATCCTCAAAATATCTCGTTTATGTGTTTATAATACCTACACAATTACGGTTAAAAATAACCTTATGTTTTCATAAATTTATCGATATTTATGTATAATTGATAAAAATTCAAACTTTTAGGGTCTAATGTAATTTTTTTGGTCTATGTAGTTATATTGGAATAATATTTCATGTATTATTTTTAACGGCAACCATGTGATTTTTTGCAATTTTGATCAAAATGACAAAAAACAAGTACGTGCTAAAATTATTAAAAATTTTCAAAAATTATTCAAATTGATTATACAAACTATTGGCTAAATAATAAAAGGACTGCTGTCAAACTGTATCTGATGATATTAAGCATTATTAGGAGAATTTGACCATTGATAGCGGACATGGTTCAAGAAGAAAAAAGGTCCACATGAAATTGGTAACTCTTGAAAACTTAAAGAATTCCAAACATACAAATTCAAAAAAGTTTCCTACAGGAATGCTACAAAATATGCATAAACCCAAAATGGGGCAGGGAAATTTAAACCAAATTTCATACAAAAATTCGAATGTTTTATAATGGTCAATGAAACGTAATTGCTGACAGAATTTTTGCAGCTTATGGGTCGAGGAAATGTTGAGAATACGTTTGGTATTTAAAAGCAAACAAAATTTCTTAAAATTTTATGCAGTTGCCGCAAAACAATAAAGTCTTTTGTTACAGTCGTACCAAAATATAAACCAAAGAATGTTTATGGTCCAATTTAGCGTTATATCACTACGATAAAGGCCCAACCAGTGAACAAAAATTCATCGTATCGCAATCAGCTGTTTCAACCCGTCTTATGCAAACGTGTATGTATAGCAATTGACGAAAAAAATCTAGGTAGCGTATCGCAGAAATCTATTGAAATTAGATTTTTACGTAGCTACGTGACTTATTGACAACCCTGTACTTTCTTTTTCTTGCAAAATAACAATAAATGTTCAAAAACATATGATACGTTTACTTTTGTTGACTAGTTGCTTAAAATGTTCCATGCTACTTTTCTTCATTCTACGTTGCATTGAAAAGATGACTGGTTGGCTCTTAAAAAAAACTCTGAAGTGTTACCAAAATTAAATTATAATAAATCTTGATAAAATATTATAAATTATTAAAAAACTTACCTGTAAATGACCCAATTCCGACATAACTTCACATTCTTCCTTCACTACTGGCTGCAGCATATGAACAAAACTACAATATCGCATACGTTCCTCAATCATGGCTGATCTTAATGATTTTTTTTCCACCTCTTCCAATTCGGCACGTCTTAGTGTCACATCTTGCATGTGTGAATCCATTAGTGATTGTAAAGTATCCGATTGGCCTTTACGAGCTTTTTTCTGTAAACGTAACGTATCCGTAGAACGTTTTTTCAATTCCGTACGACAACGTTTATATTCTTTGGCATGTTCCTTATCTATAGTAGCTACAGAACGTTTCCAGTCTTCTAATTTATCCTAAAAACAAAATTAAAAAAATATATATATTAATAACAAAATCATTATTAAACGACAAAAGAAAGTCAACTACTCCACTCACTTGTAATGGTTGTACCAGACAGTCCATTATAGCCGCTGTAAATGTTTTAAGGCGTGTTTCAACCGCCTTGTGTCTTAAACAAACTCTGGTTAAAGCAGTACCAATCTCTTTTGAAGCTCCTGTAATTAAAATTGAAAAAGAAAAGGAAAAAATTGTTAATTTAACATTTTTCAAGCTTGTTAAAAATTAATAAAAAATAAGAAGAAATTATTTATAGTTTTCTTTAGTTTTTTTTTTTCTTTCGTTAAGCTCATCTACATACATGATTTTTTATTTTTTTAGATTTTTTTCTAAATAAACCGTGTGAAAGTACAAACGAATGTATTAAAAAAAAAAGGAAAGAAAGACAGTTAGCTAGATAAAAAGATGTGTAATCAATTTTAATATGCATGCTCTTGGGACTGGGTCAAGAACCAGTCTACCATGTTTAACTTATAAAATGAGAGTAATAGGTCTGTTGGCAAATAAAAAAAAAAATGTGTCTTGTTTTTAAAACAAGTTTTGTCATTAGTTAAAGTTTTCCTTCTTCTAAAGGTTTTGTCGGATTCTTTAGTTGGATATAGCATTTGTAAGAAATAGAGAATCGTATGCAGAAAATGATGCCAATATTTAAAATAAATTTAAAATAGTAATAGATCTTAAAAAGAATGAAATCGTTTGGGAATAGATACAATTATGTTAATGTTTTAAGATTTTTTTATGTTATACAATTGAGACCCAGGAGGTCTATCATATATAAAGAAGATATTTCATCCTATGAGAAATTGAAAATTAATTATTCCAATTTTTATTCTCCTTTAATTGTTGATCTATAATATTTTTGTTTAGATTTTTTTCTCTTCATAAAACTCTATTAAACTATATGGCCTACACAATTAACCCACATAAATATGTTTAATAAAATAAATTAATTTTGTTTAAAGAAATTCCATGGGTCAAAAATTAGGTCACAAACAAAATCAATTTCAAAATTACCTGTCATTATTTTAAATTAAATAAACAAGTGTTTGTCTGTCTGTCTATCTATCTAAACTAGTATTTACCTATATTAAATAATGTAAGTTTATTTATCTAATGTTGTTTTCTTATCACTTCAAAATGGGAAATAATTTACAATTTACAAATGGAATAAATAAGTAAAAACAAACAAACAACCAAATATTATTAAAAAATTCGAAAAGATTTCTTAAAAAAAAATAAATATAATTGTAAAACCATTAACAGCCACAACATCTGTGGCATTAAAGAATTTTGCAACAACATGTTGCTGCTTAAAAAAAAAGTAAATAAACAAAAAAGAAAAACCAAATTGAGTATGAGGTTTTATTTATCATAAAAATAAAGAAAATTTATACATTTTTCCAAACTAAAAGAAAAAATTATAATAAAATAAAATAAAATAAAAAAAAAACAAACTGTTGCATAATTTTTTTTTTAACTAGACATTCAACAAAAAACACCACACAAAAAAATTAAAACTACAACAAGAAAATAACAAACAAATGCGAATAGATAAAAAATTGTGAAAATTCTTTTGTTTGGATTTTCTTTACAAAGAAAAGAAAATATGTTAAATAGAATCACGAAAAACTAAATAATCGCACAAAGAAAAAGAAAATGCTAAAGAAAAGCTACTCAAACATAAAATATTGTATGTGAAAAGATATGTACATATGTATGTAGTAGCAGCAGATGAAGAAGGAATGAAAAAAAAAACATATAGAACCAAATCAGATCACTGACCGCAAATGACTTATGTAAATATAGAGGAGGAAATAACAACAACAGAAAAATTACTATACACTATAATAACAACAAAAACAGCAACATTTATTACACATACATATATACATTTTAGTATGGAAAGATAAAACTAAATGCGAGGGTGGTTGTTTAAGTTGTTAGGTAGATAGTTGGTTGAATAGATAGATAAATAGATAGATAGATAGATAGATAGATAGATAGATAGATAGATAGATAGATAGATAGATAGATAGACAGGACTTCACAGAGACTAGAGCCCTGTGAAGTCTTGCTTGTGATGCAGCAATGCCTAGGAGAAGGCAGTCAAAAATTAGAAATCAAATTGTTGGTAGAACTCGGAAATAACTCAGAAGGAAATGTCTTAAGGCAAGAAGGATTTTTCAAAGGGGCAGATCAAGACAAGAATCTGATACGAGGCGACAAATGTACAACTCATTCAGGCATGAACTACAGGTAGCAATAAAGAAGAATAAACAGCTGAATTATGTAGTGAAATCAACTTGAATCTATGGCATACAGAATCGTAATATCCCTACTTAAAGGCCAAAGGACTCCACAGGTTACATGCCCACTACTACTTGGAAGAATTGTGGAAGTACTTTTTCAAAAAGAGGAACCACAACAGCCAACGGAAGTACATAATCAGACATTTATAGAAGAAGTATCCAGCGAAGAGATTTCTCAAATCTGTATTTTAGACAAAAAAGCTCCAGGATTGGACGGAATTCCAAATAAGGCATTAAAGAATAGCCCGCAGTTCTACACAAAGCTGAATTTCCAGAAGAATGGAAAAAGCAGTAACTGGTTTTAATACCAAAACCTAATAAACGCCTAGCAGATCCATCATCATATAGACCTATTTGTTTATTTCATACAAATGGAAATGTTTTGAAGACAGTTATATACAACAGACTATTACCAGCGGTAGAACGAGCAAGGGGTATATCGGAGCGACAATATGGTTTTCGTAAGGCAAGATCGACGATTGATGTCATTAATATCGTAAAGAGCATGGCAGAGGCGGCCATATCAGGAAAAGGTGCGAACAAAAAATACTGTGCAATTATTACACTGGATATTAAAAACACATTCAATAGTGCAGGTTGGAACCATATTTTGCTATCCCTTAGGAATTACATAATTGTTGATTATTTTACCAATAGGACACTTTGGTGTAATACGGATATTGGAATGCAACACTACAAAACATCTGCAGCAGGTCTTAGGCCCCTTGCTATGGAGTATAATGTACAACTACGTATTGCAACTAGATATACCCGAAGAAGCTAGTATTATCGGATTTGCTGACGACATCGCTAACGTTGTTTGTGCACGCTTCCTAGACGAAGTAGAAATGTACACGAATGGTACAATTAGGATAATAAAATCCTGGCTGTGGAAAAAGGCTTGAAACTTGCAGATCATAAAACGGAAGCGGTATTAGTTACCCATAAACGAATTTGACCCATTTTATATGAATATTATGACTTTAGTCTTTTAGTCCAAAAACACGAATTGGCAATTTCCAATCAAAATCTACGGGACTACGGAAAAAGTGATTTTATATCTGAAAGTGTGGAAGAACCCATTTTTGGGATTTTCGACTTTTTTTTTTTTGGGAATTGCGCAATTTTAAAAGAAATCTTAAATTTTTTCACTTTCTCTTTTTATACGATAAAGTCCATATACACAAAAAATAAGATATCTTTACTTACAAGGATTTTATTACAGATAAAATATTTATGGTTCCTTAAAAAAACGGCTTTAAGTGCAAAACTAAAAAATGTATAAACTCGATATTTTTTCATTTAAATTATAAATAATTTAAAATTACATAATTTTTCGTAAAATATTGATATCAATATATTTTAAAGAACCGAACTATGCCACTTTAAAATTGAATAAGTCATGGAAATTATTTATGTCAGGGCTACCATACAATGTGAACGCCCTTGAGGGGTCTGTTGGATCACCCTTCCAAACTTAACATTCAAACATCCAAATTCCATCAGCCGATCAGAAGTTAAAGTCCCATAATGGATCGATGGACTACATATAAACTCCTAACTACGGATGTTTTAATCATTAACTCAACAGATTTAATTTGCCTCGGGAATTATAAAATACAAGAGTACATTTTATAATTCTCAAACTTCCCTCGCTCTTTTATAGTACAAATTAAAAACATTTTTTAAATTGTTCTACAATATTAAACCATCTTAAAAAAACTACAATACTAAATATCTAAACTCGTATAAAAACTTTAAAATTCTTTAGTGATTTTTATTTTTTTGTTTATGTTACAATTTGAACTTACCTCTTGAATTTGTTGCTGCGTCTGCGATTTTTTGGAAAGCATCCAAATATGCTGCTATAGCTTGTATGGCCGCACTGTAAAACAAAAAACACAAACAAATTATTATTTTTTTTTAAAATATAAACTGTAAAAAAACATGAAGGCATCATAAAAAGAAAACTAAAACTATGTTAAATTTTTAAATAAAAATCTGGCTAAAATTAAGGAAATAATATATATAATCATGTGGCTATAACACATTTGAACTTCGTTAATATTTTCTTTATGAGTCTTTTATAGTTTTTTGTCTAAAAATATTAAAAAAAAACATATATTATGTGACTCTTATTGGGGGGATTTTGTTTAACAAATTAGCTGGTATTAGAATATATGATTTAAATCGTGTGCTTAGATACAGATTTTTTATTATTAAAAAGTGAGTAACATTTATGCTATATTGCCATCCGGTGCATTTTAAATAAAGTTTTAGAAGGATAAATTTTTTATAAAAAAATAAAAAGAAATTTAAGTGTATAATCTATATATATAAAAGAGTAACGTTACTGACTGACTGACTGACTGATTCATCATCCCACAGCCCAAACAGTCTCCCACCAAATAGATCCACTAAGACGGGATTTTTGGAAATGCGAATGTTTAGGGGGTAAAAAGGGTAACCGGTAACCTTATAACTTGCAATCTAATAATGATACAAAAAAAAAATTGAATAGTTACCGTTATCCATTAAAAAAATAATTGAAGAGGTGTCTAGTACTTTTTTGAAAATCAGCAGTTTTAGGGAGAAAACGGATAAAAACTGTATTTTGGTACTTTTTTGACACCATATGTATCTTTGAAACCAATGAACATATAGATAAAATTTATGTCGTATTCATATCTTATCGAAAAATGAGAAATACAAATTCGGTACTTTTTAGAAATTCAAACGTTTAAGGGGTAAAAATCGTACCTATTTTCGGTACTTTTTTCGTAGAACATTTTATTTATTGAAATATTCATATGAGTATTTTAATATGGGATTCTACTACAATTTAGAAATTTATTGGAATACAATTTCTGATACATTGATGGGTGAAAAGAAGTACNAAAAAAGGGGTAAANGCGGAAAATTANATTTTATTCAAACNTAATAATGAATTTTCAATTACATTAAACNTAGAAACATNAAATTAANNAAATGGTAGTNCTATGTNGNTAANAATTNNCAAGAGTGGAATTNGTGNTACTTAATGTTATATGATCATACCAGTAAGAAATCAANAGGAGGGACTTTTTGNTACTTTTTGTTCTTCTAATGGTATCTTTT
>MINK01187882.1:0-13366 GCA_001735545.1 Phormia regina
TTGTCTCTAAGGCACTATTTTGGCATTAATAAACATAAATAATTAATTTTTGAAGCTGTGTAAATAATTTTGAAATATGTACGGAGAAAATCGTCAAATTAGGGGTAAAAATCGTCAAATATGCAACATGGCTATAGATATAAAGTTGAAATTTTTGTATAATTTTCAAAAAGTCCATAAAATTTATTTTTAATTTTTTAAATACTACTGCATAATTTTAGGATATGAATTTATATTCTTACAAAAGCTGTTGCATACTTTTTGCACGAACTAATTTCAAAAATAAAGCGTGAATGAACAATATTTTGTTAAAGTAATTTTGCAATTCAATTAATTTTAATATATTTTACTCAATAATAACAAACGTATTGTAATAATAATCCATAAAAACAATAAAATTTAAGTCATTAATTTTGCATTAGATCTGCACAATTAAATTGCAATTTTTACTAAATTAAACAAATCTATTTAATGAACTACAAACAATTTTAAATGTGTTTGTGGATGGTGTCTTTTGTTTCTATGTTGTTTTTACAATTTAACAAATTAACTCTACATAAACAAACTTAAAATGTACATTACACAAATAACAAAAAAAAAAAATTAACTTAACTTAAAACGCAAGCTAAAGGTATAATGGAAAAATAAATTGCATTTCAAATGAATACCCAGGGATTTCTAACGCATAATAAAATGCTTTTAAAAGATTATAGTACAACAACAAATTCTTAAAAAAAAAACAAACAAAAGTGTTGTAATTGTCATTAAAAAAATGCCATTAAAAATGTATGACATAAAATACGACTCTGGTTTAATACTACTGGTGGCCTGGTGCCGCTATGGACAAGGACATTAAAAAAAATCCTTTGTGTTTGTTTAAATATGAATATGTGCTAGGAAAAACCATAAACTCATAATGTTACTTGATTATGGTACCCCCCGACTACAAAATCACTGAATTCAAGTGTCAAATGACAGACAAATATTTTAAGAAGATTTGTTAAATTTTTTGTATTATTTTCGGGAAAAATGTAAAAACAATACAAAACAATCTTTGATGGAAAATACTTCATGTAGTTTTTTGTTTTTGTATCTGTCGTTGACAAGAATAATGTTGTTGCTATTGTTACTGTTGTCTGAGTTGTCAGTATGCCATGCCACACCAAATGCTTTAAGCCACATATATTTTATTTTTTTTAAAGCCACAGAACAATAAAATATATAAAAGTATTAAGTTTAAATTTGTAAAATTAAAGAATATTTAAATATAAAACAGTTGTATATTTTATGGTTGCACTAGCTTCTCATCATATTTCTCTTTCTCGTTTTATTTGATAGTGTTAGTAATGAATATATCATTTAGTTATTCATTTAATTTTTTGTATTTATATATAATGCACTTTAATGTAAGAATTTTATAGAAATTTGATGTCAGTGTTGTTCATTTAAACGACATTCAACAGCTATAACATTTATTTATGTAAATGTAAAACAACAATAAAACTAACGAATGTGTTTAAGTATTATGCCGTTAACTAAAATTCATTGCATACCATTAGGCGTGTCAGAGGAATAGACATAAATAAATACACATGTATGTATTATTACATATAAGAACATCGATAAGTACAATAAATTAGGAAAACAAATTCTACAACAATATTGCATTTGAATAATTAAATGTCATTCTCGAAAGCTATTAATTATGTAGAATATTTATAAATTATTAAGCGGACATAATAAAACAAAAGTACTTATAAATTTTTAAGTAGTAGATTATACTTGGAGTGTTTCGCTACCTTTTAGATGCTATTATGCTATTTTTCTACTATATTTTTTTCCAGTTGACTCCTTTTTTTATTGGAAATTGTTTATTTTTGCCAATTTTTTGTTTGTTTTTTGAGATCTTTTTGTAGCGCGTTCTTTAATTCAAATGTATTCATAAGAAAACCCTTTATTTATAATAATTTTTATTATTTGCAAAAATAAAGATTTATTCCCAAAAATATTTAACATAAAATTATTTTCTTTATTAATTAAAATCCTAAAAATTAGGTCTGCACTTGGGAATTTCCATTTAACAAATGTTTTATTTTCATTTAAGAATTAAAAAGTTCTCCCGAGGCATTGCTATGTAAAATTATAAATTAATATATAATTATTCAACGAATCGAAATCCCATTTAGTTCTATTTAAAAAAGTCGACAGGTGATTGAAAAATTATTTTAATTTATATCAATAAAATAGTTTATTTTTGTTAGGAAGTAATACCAATGATACTGGTTTAAATTGAAGAGTTATATGATAGACTCGAGGAATAAAACAGAGAAGACTTTAATGTTTATTAGCTTTATAAAGAGGGCATTTAATTTTCCTGCATGTTTCACCACTGGTTTCTCAAGCAACACCACCATAAAATCCTTTGTGATCTTCACTTGGCCGACCATTCTGACGTGGTGTCATTCTTCTTAGGTTGTGCCGTTATACCAGTCTGCTAATAAAGTTGGCATATATCTTATGAGTTTCTGTCAAATGTTTTCCTAATGTGAGCGTACCCTAATTAAAACATATTTTATAATATATATTTTACAAATCCTCTGCTTCTTTCATAGATATTTTAAGTAGATTTATAAAATATTACCGAATTTCAATTAAACTGTTACACTGAGCAAATAATAAATAATTGGAACGGAAATGTAACTAATTTATGGAAGTGTTCATGACTGTGGGTGTATGTTAGTGAAACAGACCGGGTGTTTATTTATATCTACACCCGAAAAGCTCCCACATCTATGCAAATGTTAATTAATTTTTCTGTTTTTTTTAATTGACATTCCATCGCCGTATCAAATAGTCAGCCAGTCATCATGATTTTAGATAATTTATTTTCATTTTAAGACCAATCACTCATTTACTCATTCATACGTACATTCCATAACTTATATATTTACTCACATGTTCGTAATTTATAATTTCTCTACTCATTTATTCATTCATATACACACAATTTGACACTTGACGTTTCGATTTGATGTAATTAAAAAAAAGAAAGAAAAATATTTATTTGCACAAACTAAATGAACTAATATTGCGAAAAAAATTGTGCATTTTCAATTAAAATTGTTTTTGTTTTTGTCTTTTCAGAAAACAATTTAGGAAATTTCTTTATTATGGCAACAAGTACGAATAAAATATCTATGTGTAATAGAATTCGGGATCCAGAACCAATTGTAGACTGATACGTACATTATGTGTAAAACATAATGTTTATACTTTGGAGAGGTCTGTGTGGCCTTTAACCAAAACAAATAATTTGAGATAACGTTTGATGTTTGCTATAATTGTACGTATTTTTGCGTTATATCTCGTTAATGTGTCCGAACTAACCAACATTTGAGAAACAGGAGCGAAAATTTTTCAAAAATTAGTTTGGATTATCGCTTGTACTTAGTTTTTAGTTATATTATACAATAAAATCAGAGGAGCGTTAAAAATAAATTTATTACAAAAATTTTAAAAATTACGCAAAAATAGCACTTTTTGTTTTTGTATTGCAGTTTTAATAAATCTTGGATATTAGATACAATAATGTATTTAAGTCAAATATGGTTAATAGTTGAAAACAGTAGAATTTTGACAAAAAAATAATAATTTTATTGACGATAAATTTTTTAAAGAAAATACAAGTTATCGATACATTTTCCAAGGAAAATTCAAGTTATCGATAAATTTTCTAATGAAAATTTAAGATATCGAAAAATTTCTTAAAGAAAATTTGAGTTACCGATATAATAATAAATTTAATAAATATATTTTTGGTAAAAAAAGTGCTTTTAAGCTTATAGGTTTAACTATGCATCTTTTAGCACAGCCTTTGAAGCGTTTTAATGAATTAAATTTTTTTATAAGGTTCATTTAATTTTAGTTTTTTTTTTTAATTTTTTCCAATTTAGAAATAAAATTTTAAGGTTCTCAACAAAAAGGAAATTTTAGACATAAAATATTATCAATTACATTCATTGCATTTGAAGTTTTTATCAAAAACGAAATGTTGATATAATTTTTATAAAAAAAAATATTACACATTTTTTATGCTAAGGAGAGATTTGTTTTTAATTTTTAGAAGAATTATTAATAATTTAAAAGTTTCTTTATATCTCTTGAGCTATAAACTTGAAGGTGTACTGCTATTTTCTTCTTTTGGATAATTTCATTCATTTTCCATTTGTAAATGGAATGGTTTTAAAATAATAAAATAATGTTAACTCAAATAACAAGTAAGCATTTTTAGTTGTGTCTTATATTTTAAATTCAGAAAAAAGTAACAAAAGGAGTATATTTACAACTTGATAAACCGGTTAAGCGAAATGGAATGTTTCACATTAACCGGTTCGCAAAAAAAAACGGGTTTTCGGTTAACCGCATGGTTATCATCGATATCTTCTTTGTATACAAATGTAATGTTATTATCGATAAGTTTTCTATAAAAATACAAACTTATCCATAACTTATTAGTAGCAATAAAAAATTATCGGCAACTTTTCCTCATAACTTTCTTTTAATTTCTTTCACTGTATATTGCAAATTTTTGGAAATTACATAATTAATAAACGTACTTAAGATATTTATTTTCAACTTTAAAGATATTAATTTTTCTTTAAATAATTTAAAAAGAGTTTTTCATCATCTTACTACTATTTGATTACCAAAAAATAGTTTGTTTTGTTTTTATTAACTTCCCTAAAGTATGCACCATTTGTTTTAGTAACTAACATTTTAAAACTATGCAGTGGATGGCAAATTTTTCGTTTCTTCTTTCCTGGGGTTAAAAGTAATTTGTCAAAGACTCAAACTAATTGAGGCAGGCAAAGTTTTTTTTTTTTAAATACACTTTATGCAACGAGTTGAAGAAAATGAATAGAAATACAATTTAAGAATTAAATTTTAAAAACGAATTTTACAAACGCTACACTAAATAGTAAATTTTCAAGATAAAACAATTAAAAATAATTTAGTAAAAAATTTTATAGTTTCATGAAAATATTTTTGTAATTTAAGTTTCATGTTTGACATACAACCAGTGTTGCCAATTCCTTGAGACCAAAAATGGCTAAATGTTCAACAAATAATGGCTAAAAATATATGTATATGAAAAGACTACAAAAATAACAAACCTATTCATTTATTTATGTAGATATCATATTCTTTTCAAATTTTTTGGCATAAAAATAATAATAAAAGTAAGAATTTAAAAAATTAAGTCATCAATAAAGTCAATATCGTTGTTATTTTTATCGTAGGATTCGTTTGTTCCTATGAGATTTAAATAACTTTTAGGTACATCGAAGTTGTAGCAACATTTGTCACCAAACCTACAAAAATAAGCAAAAGTTAAAATTAAAATAATAAAATATTATTTATTTATTTATTTATTTAGCAAATCAATTTTAAATGATTGATAATATATAATCCGCAGTTGTTAAATTCTATATATTTCCTAAATTTATTAGGAAATATATAGAATCACAGAGTTGAGAGCAACTTTAAAACGAATTCAGAATTTTTAGATTCAGAAAACCAGTCCTTATTTTGGATTATTAAAATACTCTTTTCGGAAATCTTCGGTATATTTTTTCATTTCATATTGTTGATTTTTTTTTATTCATTTGACTAGATTTTTTACTAGAAATCAATTTGAATTTCAATTGAAAAAATAACAAAAAATGTGAAAATGGCTAATGGCTAAATTAATTTTTTGGTGACTAAACAAGATTGAAAATAGCTAAATTTAGCCACTAAATGGCTAAATTGGCAACAATGCATACAACTGACTTTTAAAACACTTGAAAATGTTTGTTATTTTCTGTTTTAATTTTTCCTCTTGGTTTTTCGTTTATATTATTTAATGCCTGCTAGTTTAGTTTTAAAGTCACAACATACTTAACTAAACAAAAATATTACGAAGAAAATGTAATAAATAGCACGTGTTTTAAATCACAAGTCACGTTTTTTAAGTTTTATTTTATATATATTTTTTTGCTGTTCAAAAATTAAAAAAAAAAAAACATACTTGACACATGCAGCAGAAAGGCAAATATTTTTGTGTTACATAGAATTTCTTATAGAGTAAAAATAATATCAACTAACAGAAGTAAAGTTTTTACTTGAACTAAAATAAATTTACCCAAACTATATTGGTCTTCATCAGAAAACGGAGAAATTTTGATTAATGACATATTTGGAGAATCATGTTATATCATTATTATTATTATTATTATTATTATAAAATCTGTATAATAATTTCTTTATCACCATATTTTAGGTAATATACATTTCTAAAAACCGTAAAGTCTATAACTAAATATAACCTGGAGAGACTCCAAACATGTCTACATGCGGTAGCATATATTTTTTTACTTGTAATCAAACATAAAATAAAAAAAAGGAAAAAAAATATTTCAAAAATTTCATTGCATAACATCTAGTATGTATGAGTATGAGTAAGGGTTTTCCTATAACACTAAAAAGGAGTAAAACCGAATGAGAGCAGCAGTTAAAAAAAAAACTAACGAGCCTAAAGGTATGTTTGTTTATATAAACTTGTAAATCATTTGCATTATATTATATACTTTGTGTGAGTGAGCAAAAACATACATATGTACACGTAAACATACCACAATCTCCTTAGATAATGTTTAAACCTTCATATTATTTAAAAGGTATTACAGAAGATTTTTTAATAACATTAGAAGAAAAAAACAATTTTTATGGTTAAATACTGACATGAAAAATAACACATTAAAATGATATTAAAACGTTTTAAAATAAAAATAGAATGCTGCTTATAATATCATCGTCCTGTTGTTATTTAATGTATAATTTTCTTCTATTAAACAAAACACATTTTTAACTTTAACATATGCTTTAAATGGGTGTTTTTATTCCACCTAAAAGTATGCTTCATTACACAATTGTTTTCGAAGTAAGACCATTAAAGAATTGCCCTAAAGCAAATGATGATACGAAAAACAAAATAATAATTTACATAATTTATACAAAGTAATTGATATTTAATTACTATAGATTATTTTTTATTTAAACAATTAAAATTTTGATTTAAAGAAAATGTATCTACTTAAATAAAAATTAATAATTTAAAATGTATTTTTCAATTGAATTAGAGTTTATTTTTATTTTAAGAAAAGACTAAAAGATTTTTTTAATTGTATATTATTACACACAGTTTCTCAGTCAATTTGAATACACGGTATTCATAAGTAAGGAGTGAAGTCGAAAAAAATGTAATACATTTTTGCTTTATAACTTTTTCGGAAGTAATAATATGTTTGATCAAAATGAGTGACGAAAAGATGTACCTGATATAAATTATTAAAAAATTCCAAAGAAAATGCAAATTTGTCCTACAAAAAATTAAATGTCTGCTGTTAAACAGTTTCCAATGTTGTTAAACAGTGTCAGGAGAAATTGAAGTTTAATAGCTTGAGGAAGAAAAAAAAAAACCACATAAAATTTAAGGATATTATTGAATTTTATGTTTATCAAGATTTTTTTTAACGCACTTCCTCTACTTCACTCACAACCAAAATTAAAGTAATAAAAAATTATTTATACAAATTTATTGGCTTCAAAATATGCATAATTATGCTAGTTAGTTAAATGTATGCAAAATAAAACTCCAAAAATAGAAATATACAAAAATAAGTGAATATTTAACAAAATAGGCTTTGAGTTTTTGTATGCTCCCAACAAAAATTTTTTAGGTACTGGTAAGCAGTACAAAATTATTGATGCCTGCCGATAGCACATCATTGATGCACATTTCAGTTAGCTGTAAAAGGAAGCGAGAAATTTACAGTAGGCTCATATCTTTTTTTTTTACCGAATTACAAAATGCATCCTCTCTCGCTTACGTGGATGCAGGATTGTAAGCGAATGACTTCCTTCTCCCAATTTTTATTTACTATTTAAAGCAAAAAGTTCTGCTAAGTTGGATGATGCAATTTTATCTCTCCCTTATAAACCTGCTTCCGGATATGCAGCAATTTTTGCTGGGCTGTCAAGATCAAAATATGTTCCATCCAATTTATATCAAAATTCTTAAAATTGTCTAAAACAGACAAATAATTACGAAAGTTAAAATTGACTATAGTTTCCATAATAAGGTTGCAAGTGTGATCACTTTTATTTTTGATCGAAATTTGATTATTTAAGAAAAATAACTAAATTTATAGAAAATTTAAAACTTCATGCGAATATATATATAATAAAATCCCAAAAATTTTACTTTAGTATTTGTTTTTACGCATCACTTAATAGTATACTTCAAAAATTATTGTTTAAATTTATTTATTTTTATACAATTTCCCATTTATTTATAAATTTTATTTCATAAATGAAATAAAACAGTTTCGCACACAGCTTACGCCCAAAAATATACTCCCAAAAAATACATTTCGTGACTGTAATTTCACACTAAATAAAATATTAAAATGTGTATGTAATATAATGTGTTTCACTTTCCGTTTATTCAACATTCACATTATCACGTATTTTCAAAAACACGATAATAAATAAGTGAAAATTTTACCAAATAAAATAACTTTTATTTCTTTGTGTGTGTGTGTGTGTCTATTGAAGAAAGAACAATAATGCTCCTCCGATTTAATGACTAGAATTTTGCGCAAATTTACACATGCCAAAGTATTATTGTTTATGCACAACGCCGCAATAAACAGTAACAATAATAAAAAATAAAAAATAAAATAAAAATATATATTTCCTAGATTCTTTGTGTAGATAGTAACGGTGAGAATGAAAATGTGGAAGAACATAAAATAATGATGGGAAGAAAATAACGACTGTAAAGAACCCTACTTTGCAAACGATTAATTCTAAAAAAAGCGACTGTGTTTATACGGCTGCTATTTTGTAATAAAAATTATTATGAAGTTCTTAATTAAATAAGTGTTTATTTTGTTTGCTAATAAATAAAATAAAAATAATTCGGTGTCTAAACGGAAATATTTTAATTTACATCATTTTTTTTTACAAAATAAGATATAAATTAAAATTTTAATATAAAATATAATTTAATTATAGGACTTTTTAATAATTTATTAATTATTATTATTAATAACTTTTGATTAATATTCTACCACAAAATTATTAAAATATTTTTTATATTTTAACTAGGCATAATGTAGCATACTTTTTTGTATTACTGTAGAAATATAACAAAATTGTATGAATAATATAAGAATGTAAATGCAAATGAAAATCAAAATGAAAATCTTTATGTAAATCAAGCAGTGAAATCAAAATAAAGAAAAATTAAAAATTTAAATTGAAATTGCTTTGTGTGTTTTTGATTTTTCTGAACTTCAACGATTTTTTTAAATGATAAAAAAATTTAATTAAATTTTTTGTTAAGTAAATATTTCCGATTTACTTGTTGGTTTATTTTGATTTAAAAATATTAAAAAAAAATGAAAGTAGTTTTAAATTTAACATAAGTTATGTTATTTATTAAAAAGTATTTGAGAAAAATATTAATAGTAAAAAAAATAAAAAAAATAATATTCTTGCATTAAAAATGTTGTATATTGTTTTGTTTGATTTTTATTTTTTATTACTTCTAAAAGAATAAAATCATGGTTTGTTTTTTTGTTTAAGCTTTGATATTTTTTAGTGTAGAACTTTTAATTCTCATTGAGTTTATAAAGTTTACACTCTAATATATCTTTAGTTTTTTCTAAAGAATTTGGGAAAGGTTTCTTGATGAGCTTGCTTAAGCAACTGGCAAATAGCTTCCCCCCAACAAAATAAATTGTGAATTTATTCAAAGCAACGATCGCAAATTTCAGCACATTATTAAAATTAGTAAATTTCTCAGTAAATAAACAAATAATAAATAAGGTTTCTCAGTATTGTTGCAAATAAATAAATAAATAAATAAATAAATAAATAAATAAATAAATAAATAAATAAATTTTCTTTCCATAAGTTATGATTTTGTTCACAAATTGGTTACAAAGGAAATAAATATAAAAAATAGATTGTGATGTAGATATATTTTAATGAAATTTACAACAAATTTCAAATTAAAAACAAAATATTCTTTGTCACTTCCGAATTTTTATAATTTTGTTTTTTAATGGTCTTAATATCTCCATAACTGTCGATTGTATTAATATGTAATGCAAGAGCGACTTGCATTACATCAGCTTATTTTAAGAAGCTGAACATTTTTTTAGCTTTATCAATTTTTCATTAGCGTTTCTCTTTTACTTTATAATAATTTTAATAAATTTATTTTAATTTTAAAATATCTGACAGAAACTTAATTTCCCTTACAATTATAATATTTCCTATGCATTATTATCATCCTTTCTCTCAAGTCTATCATTTTATATAAATAATTATTAGCAATTTCCTTGGAGACGGCTTTAAACAATATAAAGAAGGAGGCAAGGAAAAAAGAACATAAAAAAATAAATAAATAAAAACATCATAACAAAGAGCAATCTAATACCCTAAAGAATATTAATTAGCTTAAAAAATGCATTGAACCAAATATGATTTGCTTAAACGAAAAGGAGGCAAAAACGGAAAATATAACAAAATTCTTAAGTGTTTAATGTCATTTATTGTATATTTTCCATTATCATTTCAAAAGCTAATAATAGTCAAAAGAAAGAAGAAACGTAAAAAGATATTATGAAATATGAAAAAGAAAGCAAATTTGTCAAAGATGACATGTTACGGAAATTGCTTTTTATAAGGATGTTATTTATTTTTTTTGTTTTTTTACCTACTTGAAAAGGTTTTCGTATTTCTTTTTAACTATTATTGAGGGATTTTTTTACATAAATAGTTTTAAAGTACTCTATTGTCGTCATTTTAATAAAACTCTAATTCGTCCATATATATTTACATTTTGTTTTTTTTTAAGTAAGAAAGAGTTAAGTTACATTTCACATTGGACAAATATTTGACCAAAAACAGTGTGACCATTAAAGGATTATATTTACAAGGATTTATTAAGTGGTTAAGCTACAGCATTTTTAAAATTAGCTCAATTAAATTTCCTTAATGCCTACAAAAACTTTCTTTGTATTGTATTTTCTTTTTCCACACATTTATTTTATTGTGTCAAATTACTTTTTTAACACTTGACAATATTTCATTTCTTTTTCGCTGTTACAAACGTTTCAATTTCTTTTATTTATTACAAACATTTCCTTTGAAGTTGAGATTGTAAGTTGTGTTGTGTAGTTAGTAGAAGCTGATGGAAACGTTGATGGATTCGTTGATTGTTGCTTTAAATAAATCATAAATAAATATCATCAATGTCACAAGTATTTATGGATTTTTATTGAAGCTATTTTTTATTATTTCTATTTCATTTGAAACTTATTTGTTTTTTTTTTATTCTTTAAATATAAAAGACACTTGTTGATTTAATATTTAATATATATATTTTTTTTAAATAATATGCAATCTACATGATTTTTTATTTATTTATTTATTTTCTTTTATTTTTTCTATTTATTTGGCAATATACCATGTATACCATGTATGTGTATATTTTATATTTTTTTAAGAATTATTATTCTTTCTCTTAAGTTAACTGTATAAGGAATTTTATTTTGTGTTATTAAATAAAAAATAATTCTTATTTTACATTTTCATGTAAATATTATTTCATGAAATTGAATTTCTATTTAAGAGGGGGAAAAAAATAAATATATTTTAGAATTAAGTAAAATATAGGCAATAAAATTTACTGGTGGCCTAGTCAAAGAAGTTTACTTTAATATGAAATATAAAGATACAATTTTAGGCATAATATATATTTTATTGCTTTTATTTCTTTGACAAATAAAGTTTTAACCAGGGTAAACAAAAATATATACTATA
Source organism: Phormia regina (assembly GCA_001735545.1). Lineage (NCBI taxonomy): Eukaryota > Metazoa > Arthropoda > Insecta > Diptera > Calliphoridae > Phormia > Phormia regina. Next base: position 11,941 of record MINK01187882.1, read on the forward strand.
GTGTTTAATAAGCTATAGTGATGCTTCTAATAATCTTCAAAATTTAAATTATGCCCTTAAAATATTACAACAAATTCTATAATAAAAACTATAAAATAATATTTTATAAAAAATAATAATAAAAAAATGTAAGTTAATTTCAATATTGCCATGTCATGAATGTCATGAGACATGAATATAATTTTTCCAAAATGAAGAAATTCCCACTTCTTAATGTGATAAATGACACCCAACAACGCATTTTTTAAAACCGGAATTACTTAAATACCATTTGTATTATCGGTATACCAAAATTTGGGGCACATTAAGGACATATTGGGCTAGGATTTCCATGTACTATATATTTTGGATCTGTTACATTCTTTCTGTATTATCATTCTAAAAGTACCATTCTAAGTTACTATTCTGTTAAATTGCTAACAGCTCAATGTTAACTGCAAAATTAGCTCTGTTAAAATTAAAAATATGTTATTTGTATCCGCTAGTTAAATACGAATATATCTTCACACACATTATTTTGGGACAGTATTCTCCTTGTACTAGCGAACTTTTATTAGGACAATATAATATGATCAAATGATAATTTGAGGGCGATTTTTAAAGCATAATAATATTTTTAACAACAATACGTTGGTATTCGATAGTAATTATAAAATAAAATTACAAGTACAATATCATATTTCAAGTAGACATTAGTTAGCAAAAACTTTAAGGTTCACCATATGTTTGTTAAAACACTGTTTTAACATACAATGTTTTCTTGTTTTTTAATGCCCATAACACTTGCTTTTTTCATTGATTTATAGTTAAATCATTAAACTACCGAATAGTAATTTATTCGGTTATTTTAACTTACAAAAATTTTTTGTTTTAACATAAAAGTGATTATTTTTAATATAATGTTTCAATAAATACAAATAAAAAACAAATAATAATAATGAATAATTTTTAGAGTAATAACCAATTTTGTTTGTTTATTTGTTTTGATTTCATTTGTAATTTGTGATATTTTTTGATACTTTTTGTGTATTTATATCATTTCTTCTTAATTTTTCGTCTTAATAAAATATTCCAAAAAGGAAGGAATATATAAACGGAACAAGCGAAAATTCCTTCTAAAAAATAAACAACAAGAGGAAGTTTATCATAATGTATGTTCATACCTATTTTAAAATATTAGTTTTGCACTCAACTTAAAGGACTATTGTTTAACAATGCTTTATAAAACTATGTTAATTACACAGGAAAAAATATTACCGTATTTTTTACAATTAACGCAGTTGTTTAATTTTGCATCAAAATTTAATATATATGTTAAAAAAAAATAAAATAAATAATAAATTTTGGTATGATATTTTTTCCTATATACATTTTTAATTCATTCAATCATCTACTTGATTGATTCAATTAATTTATTAATTGGGAA
>MINK01187882.1:15014-40402 GCA_001735545.1 Phormia regina
AACTATTAGAGCTTGAATTTTCAAATTTTGCACGGGAAACATCTATCTATCGGGGGGTGCCAAGCACACCAGGTATTAGCTAGTTTATAATAAAATATATCCGATGCGAAATATTATATACGATCATAAAAATAATATAGACTTGATGAAGACGATGAACAATGTTTTTTTTACCAACCAATGTCATTTAAAAGTAGTGCTCTTGATGTCTTCCCCACTGTAAATGATTTCTGCATTATGTAAGTAGCATATAAACATGAAAATAACATTTAAATAAAATTTTAATAGAAACCAACAGATATTTTTTAAGCAGATTCCATTTTCTAGAATTAAAAAAAAAGATATATATATACATATATATCAATCGACAACGTTGAAGTATTTATGTGCTATAGAATTTTATATTAAATACCAAGGACTGAAAAAAATGTTCATGTTATGGTTATGGTCATGTTATTTTAGGGAATGCATGAATAAAATTGTCAACTTTTGCATCGGCAACAATTTATATTAAAAAAAGTCAAAGTATTAGAGTCCACTACAACAACAATAACAATTATAACAAGAGCTATAAAATGCCACTACCAACAATCACTCATACGATGACACATACATATGTATATGAAGCGTGAATAGATGAAATTGTAACTTCCCTACAGTTGTCCTAATAACAATGGACTAAACGTATTCAAAATTAATCAATTTTATATATTTCTTAAACATTTATAGGACTTTACAAGGGGGTTTTTTATTGCCCCTTGTAATCTAGACAGTAATGAGTTTAAATTTTAGACCAGATAGTGGATATAAATTACAGAACATCTGGGTAAGATTAACAGCAACAAAAAATATTATTTTCTTGTTGTTCGTGTGTTTATTTAAGTATGTAGGTATATGTTTATATTCAAAGGAAAACAAAATAAAACACAAACAATTCAATTGATTTCAATAACTTCCAGAGTACTAAAAAGTGTTCTCTGATGATGCTGATATTGAGTTTGTTGCTGTTGTCATAGTGATGAAGCATGAGTGACAACAGCAATACAAAAAAAAGTAAACATCATTATTGTTATCATCAACTTAGTTATTGCTTTATGAACGAATAACGAAAATCATCATATACTAATGTATACTCGAGCTCTTACTAAACACTTGAAGTCACTCACTTGCTGCTCCCTTACATCCGCATTAACAATATGTATATATGTTTGTGTATGTATGATAGTCAGTGAGCAACAAGGACAAATTTTTACTTTTATGACTTTGAGACGGTTACTAATCTAAGTAAATAAATGTGTATGAGTACAAGTAATGTCGTAATGTGCCTGAAAGTCAGTTAGGTAGAAGCATTGAAATATTTAAATTAAACTGGAGACGAATTAAAGTCTTAAGAACAATATTTATATTTAAATTATTTTTGTGATGATAACTGTTCTCTACTTTAAATATAAATTTTTACTATTGATCTAAGTATACCTATATTCATTAAGTAATAAAACTATCATAATATATTTTCTTGCACACAATTTGATTCAAAACAATAAGATAATTTATATAAAATCATAAATTTAAAAGGAAATGTTAATTTCGAACAATATACTATTTAAATATAATAATTTAAAAAAAATAAAATGAACGCAAAAAAATAATAATAATAAGTTTAAATTCAAAAGAAAAAAATTAAAGAAAAATTTAATGAAATTATCTTTAACCTTTAAAAAAATATCATATAACAACGTTTAACAATATTACTTTGCTCCCTTAAATCACAGTGTATGTACGGGTCAAACATAATGCTCTCTTTTAATGTTTATAAACATTGTGGTTGTTACACATAAAATGTCATCGTTTGTAAAACCATTGTAAATTCAATGATATAAATCATGTAAATGGATGTTTGTGTATTTATGCATAAATTTATTGGAAATTTATTTATAAATGAAATCAAACATACGCAAAACTTTGCTTGAATTTAAGACCAGCAATATGAGTAGTAACAACAACACCCACATAGGAAATTGAATATTAACTCGTTAAAGGCGAAGGGAATAAAAACAACTGTTCTATAAGATTTTATTGCTACTCTGGAAATATTACCTTAAAAGGTTAATCTGACATTTTATATGTCAACCAATGAAATTTAGTTGTTCGCTTAGCATTTGACATTGATCATTTTGCATTGTATTTTTTATTTTATTACTATATTTATAGTTACTTTTGCAATATAAGTTTTTTTTGGTACCACTCTCTGGTGTTTGGTATGAGAACAATCTAATGTCAATAGGATTTTTTTCTTTCATTTTTATTGCTGTAGTTGTCGTTATTGTAAATAAGACAATCAATCACAGGAAAACTTTCAATAAATTTTAGTGTTATTTGATAAAAATAAAAGATATCACATGACTATAAAATAGAAATTTTAAATAGAAAAATGCAATATAGGAGTATTTGTTTATATGAGAACATCCAAAAGTTTGCTATGAATTGATAAATGAAGTAATTGCTAAGAAATGTTGATTTAAAAAAAAAATCTCTTAAAAATTATGTTAAAATTTAATTTTGTTATTGAACTCTTCCAAATGTTGCTTATATTAAAGTGATCTCATTCATTTTAAAATGTATAGTATGCTTTTAAGTAATAAAAACATATTNATTCATTCTCTTGAAAATCGAAGTTCATATCGAAAATCTTGCAAGTAAACAATAAATAACTAAATTGAATTATTACAATTACATAAATAGCTTTTACAATCATATGCCAATTATAGTAGAACAATATAAATATTTTGCATAAACAAGACAGAACTTCTCAAATTTTATTGAAATTTTATATTGAAATAGAAATTTACGTTTTATAAATATAAAAACATATTGATAGAGAAGTCGAAAGTTATCGACAAAATTTCCTTGTCAAAATAAAGTTATCGATAATTTTTCTATAGAAAACATAATTTATCGATAACTTTTCTACAGTAATATTAACTTTTCTCTAGTAAAAAAATGTGGTACAAACTTTTCTATAGAAATATAAGGCGTTAACATTTTTATAAAAATACAATACAATCGATAATTTGCCTATAAATACACAAATTTATCGATAACTTTTTTAACAGACATGCAAGGTATCGATAAATTTTCTATTGAAATAGAATGTTGACGACAGCTTTCTATAAAAATACAAAACTATCAATTAAACTTTCAATTTCAATTGAGATACAAAATAAACTGATAATTTTTAATCAAAGTTTAATGCTACAAATAAAACTTTTCCAGAAATAATTGTTTGCTATAAATGTTCTACGGAAAAAGGAAGTTATCTAGTTTCTTCTAATGAAATAGAAAGTTATCATGGATAAATTTTCAATAAAAATAGAATTGCTAACATTTCTTTGTAAATAGAATAGACATATTTTCTCTGGATATAGGAACTTATCATCATATAATTTTTCTATAGAAAATTTTTTATAATTTTTTTTTTATAAATTCTGTAGAGAATTCGTTTTATCCTTTTTAAAGTTTTCTTTATATTGCAATTCACTGACCTCTCTTCCAAGGAAGTATAATTTACATTTTAATAAATGTCCTTAAAGTTTAAATTGTTAACTTCCTGTTCAAGAGAAAAAAATAATAATAAAAAAGAAAATAATAAATGTTTTAGCATCCCTGTTGTTATTGTGCCTTTCAAAGTATCAAAAGGAAAAAAAAATCGCATCATATCCTTTTGAAATGCAGACAAGTATTATTAATGTACTTTCTAATAGAGTTTCCTATCAATTTTATAAAAAAAAATAATAATAAAAATATATTTTCTATTATATAGATATTTTTTATATTATTATCTATTTTTTTCTTTTTCAGTGACAAACAACAATATCATTGTCATCACTTTGTTAAATAGTGTATAAAACAATTTCTTTAACAATGTAGTTGTCATTGTTAAGAGAAGAAAATTTAAGGAAGAAATAAAAAATATAAGAAAGAAAAAATGGTTTTTGGCTAGAACCATAAACACCACAAAAAATGGTAAACGTTAAAAAAAAGACAATGAAAAAAATGCAAGTTAAAATTAAAGACCTTATTATAATATAAATCGTACAAAATTTAAGAAAAAAATATATACCTTTAAATTTTATTAAGCTTTTAGGGAAACATACCAGTAAGAACAAGAAGATAATTAAAAAGAGCGAAAAAAGATAAAGGCGGTCAAGCCCGACTATATAACACCCTACAACATTGCCTATGTTTACCGAAATTCAGGTAGGGGCCAATTATGGACATATACTTGTATTAAGAGTAAAATAAAAAAAAAATAATAATATAGAATATCATTGCGACATGTACTCTGCGCTTTACATGGTCAGCAAGCCAGTCAGCCAGCCGACCAGACGTACGGACGGGGTTAAATCTACTCAGAAAGTGATTCCGAGTCGAACGGTATACTTTAAGGTGGGGATAGGAAGATTTTTCTCTGTGTTACAATATTCCCCAACTTCCTATGGTGATGAAGGGTATAAAAATGATTGTCTATAAATTCTGTAAAATTACTTATTGTCATGTGCTTTTATGAATGTGACAACTATCACCATAAATTATCCTTTTTGTCTCAGTTTTTTTTACTATTACAATAAGTTAATTTGTCACTCGATCGAGAATAAACTGTAAATACTTATCCTATATTGTATCCAAATTAAATTCAAATAAGTTAAAAATAAATGTAATAAGTAAATAAATTTTAAACTTTGACTAAAACAGAATATTTAATAAATTTTATTTACAACAAAGTGTAATAATATAAACATTTCATATTTCAAAATTTACCCAGTTATTTTACAAGTTTTTGCCTGTAATTTGATGCTTGAAAATATCTCATAATGTTTTATCTTGTTGTTCATTAACAATGTTGCCAACATTTATTTATTTATTTATCTATGCTGTCCCTTAAGTCATTAATGGAATAGAACAATAAAAATTACAACAAAATTTGTTTATTTACTTAAAACTTTTTGTAACCTAAAAAAAAAAGAAACATACACTTGCACACTTACAATATAAATACAATTAAATATTATATAATACTTTAAAAATATAATAAAAAGAAAATGAAAGTAAGTGTTTAAGCAAGACAAATATAAAATATTGTTAAGAGTTTGACAGAATTTTCAACAATAATAATACTCAAGGGTCATACTATCAATATTAGAAAACGGAAGGGGTATAACAAAAAGGACCTAATAACAGGAAGCAATATTTGTAACGAAGCGTAAATACAAGAAGTTTTTCTAATACAAAAAATATTGAGGAAATAAAGTTGTTTTAATTGGTATAAATAAAATATAACATTTGAAGGGTTACAGAAGGGGGTGAACAGTGAGGGTCATCAAACAAATTTTGCTCCTAAATTATTGGTCAGATATAATTGAAATGATATCTTGGATAGCAAATGGAATTTGGACAAAAAAGATACATTTCTGGAATCTACTAGTCTTAGGCTACTCCCACTCTTCTGCTTAACCGATTCATATCTGCTCCTTGTATAAACTGGAGCCACTTGAAATTCTCGACATTTTCTAAAAATTTGTTTGATAATTTTATATTTTATTATCTTTTATGAATACATTTTGATTTTTGTACTTTAAATTTAATTTCTATACAGTTTTTTTTATTAACAAAATAAATTTGTTCATTTAGAAAAATCAGTTAACAGTGTGTGGAGCGTATTTTATATTTCTGTAGGACGTATTTATCTTCACACACTTCAATCCCAGTGAGTGTATAAACAACAAATAAAACAAAGTTTGAATGATTGTTATTTGATTGTTTTATTAACAATATTAGAAATCGAAATTGTTTTTAAAAATGATTTGTGAATGTATAATAAAAATGAATCTAAAAAACATACGGAAAGAATTAACAAAGTTCATTTTACTGATTCGTTCATGAATGACACAACTCTAGTATATAGCAAGAAAACGTAGTAGTCAAATTTATTTATATAAAATTTGCCTTTAAACTGACTCTTTAAAATGTTCCTTCATATTGTGAATTACTTCGACAACAAATTTTCTTTTTTTTTTTTTTTTTTTTTTTTTTTTTTTCATTTTATACATTTTCTAACTAAAAAAAAAAAAACATGTTACAACGTCAAAAATGTCATGTTTAATGACCAACAAAGTGATTATGCTTCACTTAACTTGACTCAACTTAAAGTTAATATTCCTGTACTTGTACTTGCACTGTTACTTAGGATGTTGTTGGCAATTATTATTTAACATTCTCTTCTTGCTCTTGCAAAACACTCAAAGCTTTTTAGTCTCATGACCCATAAGGCAAAAAAAAAAAAAAATAAATAAATTTAAAAGAGAAGCAAAAAAATATTTTAGTTTATAACTTAAGTTTTAAATGGTTTTCCAGGACATGATTTTATTATAAAACTATGTAAAATAATAGAAAATTGAAAATTGTTTTAATAACTTAACAAATAAAACTAAAATGTAGTTTTTTTAATGGAAAAATTTAATATTCTATTATCTTTTATGACATACATTTTGATTTTTTTGTACTTTAAATTTAATTTCATATAGGTTTTTTTTATACAAAATAAATGTGTTCATTAGAAAAAACAATTAACAGTGTGGTGAGCGTATTATTATATTCTTGTAGGACGATTATTCGACACAACTTTAACCCAGTGAGCTGTATCAACAACAAATAAAACAAAGTTGAATGCATTGTATTTGATTGTTTTTATTACATATTAGAAATCGCAATTGTTTTAAAATGATTGTGAAGTGATAATAAAAATGAATGTTATAGAAAAACGGGACAAGAATTAACATAGTATCATTTTTACTGATTCGTTCATGAATCGATTCGTTCATGACGGACACAACTCTAGTATATTGCAAAGAACAAGCCGTAGTAGTCAATATTACAATAAAAATTTTCCTTAAACTGACTCTTAAAAATGTTCCTTCATATTGTAAATTACTTCGAAACAAATTGTCTGTTTTTTTTTTTTTTCATTGTATACATTTCTAAACCTAAAAAAAAAAAAAAAAACATGTTACAACGTCAAAATAGTCATGCTTTAATGAACAACCAAAGTGATATGCTCTCACCTAACTGACTCAACTTAAAGTTAATAATCTCCTGTACTTGTACTTCGCACTGTTAAACTTAGGATTGTTATGCAATTAATATTTAACATTCTTTCTTGCTTTGCCAAAACAGCTCAAAGCTTTTAGTCTCATGGACCCATAAGGCCAGAAAAAAAAAAAAAAAAAATAATACAATGTAAAGAGAAGGAAAAATTATTTAGCCTTACTAACCTTCAAGTTTGAATGGTTTTCCAGGACATCGATTTTATATAAAAACTATGCAAAATAATAGAAAAAGAAAATTGTTTTAATAACTTAACAAATAAAACTAAAATGTAGTTTTTTTAATGGAAAAAGGCAAAATATTATAGACTTTCCTTGTAAAAAGAAAAATTACAAAAGTTATTAAAAAAAATAAAATAAAATGTCAATACTATTTAATTTACACAAAACAATTATTAAGTACTTATGTACTTTTACAAAGTAACAGCAATTGTTGTTTTGAAACTGAAACATATTTTAATTGAAAATTAAAAACATAATCCAAATTGTAATATAACTGAATAAAACCAGCGAAATAAAAAAAGAAACTCTTAAACGTATTTAAAAATAAAAAATAAAAAATAAATTTTACAATTACCAAAAGTTAAAAAATTACCTAAAAAGAAAAGAACAAAGAAGATCGCAACACAAAAATAAACTTAAACTTTTCAAGTTTTCATTTAGGAAAATTTTCTACTTCTTTCTTTTTTTTCATAACGATGTTATTGTTGTTGTTAGTTGCCATAACTACACAGCAAATAGCTTGAGGCTTTAAAAAGTTTTTTTTCTTTGAACAAAAACTATTTTCCAAAACAGAAAAGTTCTTATAAAACTTGAGCGCGTGTAACCATGAGAAATTCTTTGTACTCCTTAACGATGTGCAACTTCGTTGATGAAGAGAGACAGAAAGAAAGAGAGAGAGTTTGCTAATGAATGAATGCAAGTATGAAAAAACAGATGCCAAAGACTTAAGAAACTATGAAAAACTTTAAGGAAGCTACAGTAGCAGAAACAAAAGAGTCTTCAAGGCAAACAAATTATGAATTAGCACAAAGTAAAATAAAAAAAAAAAAAGAAAACTGATTGACTTGTTTAAGTACTTTTCTTCGTTCATTTGTTTTTTATTGAAATTTTTGGTCTTTAATTTTTTTTTTCAATTTGGCATCAAATACAAAAGTAGATTATTGTTACAACTGGAAATAATTGTTTAAAGTTTTGACAGTTAGAGTTGAAACAAATTACAAGGGGCGTATGAGTGTTACTTTATTTATAATATGAATAATACGTTACAGTGTCTTATATATACGTATAGCAGAGTAGGAAGAACGTAGGAAGATCACAAATTTTAAATGTGATAATAGCAATACTATGCACAAATAAATCCGAAATTAATTAATCGAATTTGAAGTTATGTACTACGGTGTTTTGACATTGCTTGAATGAAAGATTTATTAATGTTTATGACATTTGTACGGATATACAGTGCTGTGTGGAACATAAGCAACAAAACTATGGTTATCATAAATGGTGACGTTTTTTTTTCTAAGTATTTATTTACAACAAAATTAGTTTTGTAACATTGTTAGCGCATATGGGTACTAACAAACATCTGTAGAATTTCGTTCTTTTCGCAGAAATGAGAAAAATATTGTTTATTCTTTATATAAAAGCGTACACATCAAAAGCAACAAAATTTTGAATTTTAGAAATTGTCACAAAATTTTTAAATTTATTGCAAAATTTTTAAGTAATTAGCAGTTTTATAGCAAAAACATTTTAAATAGAGCATTATTTATTCATTAGGAGATGCTATTTAAAAAATTTCGACTTTTCTGTGTATAAAAAAGCACTTTCTCTTTTTTATACACGATAGAAAAATGGATTTGTCAGCTTAGATTATATACACTCCAAGATTTAATATATACTCAGTCAATTGAAACTTTTTGAAAAAATTATAGGCTAAACAAATTTGCACTGTTCACTGAAAACTTTACTCAAAATAGGTACATTATTTACTTCTGTTTTTATAAGAGAAACAATTTTAAATTCCATATAAATTGGTTGCTTTCTTCCTAAAATCAACAAAATTAATCATATTAGAAAGGAAAAGAGCTTTATTTAATTTAAAACAATATTTATACCTCTCCACTATGACTGAGAACACAACGCTGCTTAACTCGATATAATTTCAAGGTGTACACCGCACTGCACCAAAAAATGATTCTGAGTACAAAAAAGTTGTAATTATGTCTGCTCTTGAATTCTAGCGAAAATTCTATTTATTTATTTATCTATTTTTCTTACAAAACTAATCAAATTTTGATATTTGTAGGTTAAAGGTTTTGAAATTTCGTCATACACAGGAAGATATCTTGTTTAATTCTATATTTTTGGATGAGAAAAAATGCTAAACCTTTGAAGGATTAGATTAAAAATAATTACTTAAAATTTTTGCTAGAATTTGTTAACCATGTGGTCTTATTCTCAGACGCAAATCTCTGTAGAAGATGTTGTCCGAGACTTTAAAATCAGTGCAGTTCAAGGTTCTATATAGTCAACAGAATCAAATGGAAACTATACTAGGGAATTCAATTAAAACATTAATATCAAAACTAGAACAAAATGAAATAAAATATTAATATGTTTTGCTATTGTTGTGCCCACTCTTATTTGAAGATTGTAATGTTTTAAAGTTAAACTCTTTTAAAGTTTTGTATTTTTGTTAATCCTTTCATATGTGCATTATTTCATAAAATTATTTTTGTTGTAAACCAAATCATATAAAATATATAACTATTGATATGTTTATCCTAATTTTTGTCCTTGCAAAAGCAACAAAATTTAATGTAAACTTTTTCATAAAGATAAAATATCTACATTTTTATGAAAAAGTTTAAGAATTTTTTTTATAACTATTAAGAAAAACAAAAAAAAACTAGGACCAAATTAATATATACAATACAATTTCGTTTTTAAATTTTCGAACTTGTTTCAATTTGATATATAAATCCCTTCATATACAAATATTTTCATATGACAAGTATTTATATGAATTTAGCACCAAAATACGTGTATTTATTTTAAGTTTTTTAATTGATTTGAAAATTTTGCGACGTGGTATCTTAGAATGAAGATCGTTTTCATTTATGTTGGGAATATCGCGATATATCGGTACATTTCATTTTGGTTTGGTTCCCAACAAACAAATTCTTAAGCTTAATTAAATGCATCTAATTAAGGATTTGTTAATTTAAATATTCACCAAATTGTGAATATTTAAAAAAAAAAAATAAAAAGATAAAAGTAAACAGGACCTGGTTGAAATTATTAACTTTTTTCTCTCGTTACCTATATTATTAAATATAAAGAAATCACATATGAAATTCAAAGAAAATTATATCATGTCTTAAATATTTCTCTTCTTCATAGCGTTATAAAAAGCTTTCTTTTTTTCTTGCAACTAAATAAATCATTAAAAATTTAAATCACTTAAAAAAAAAAAACATGTAAATAAAAAATTATAAGAAGCAATCTTTTTGTTGTGGTATAATTTATTTCATATAATTTTGTTGCTGCAACAAAAAAATATAAAATGAAAATTTAAAAACCGCAAAAGACTGCATATTTTAAGGGGGTATAGAGTTACAACTAAATATGATATATTTTTTTCTACAACTAAATACAACAACAATATTCAATATACTACTATAATGTATAAAAGTATTGTGTGTATAAAAACATTATAATTACGTTGCAAGTTTTTTTTTTTTTTTGTTCATTCTACAAAGTGACTTGTGCAATAAAATTAGTGCTTTGGTTGAATTGGTTTTTTTCGTTTAGCTCGCATAAGTTGGTAGTTTTGTATGTCCGTCCACTTGTCGTACTTAGGTTGGTAAACATTTTATTTTTTAATCTCTATGGGTTTTAAAGCTTATTTCTGTTTTTTTTTTTTATATAAGAAAATAATTTTAGTGAATTAAAGTTGATAGCGTGTGTGTGAGAGAGAGAGAGAGAAAAAAACATATATATGTCGTACAACTAATGTTTGGTAATTTACCATGCAACTCACAAAAGGATCTATAAACTTGTACTAATACACACAACACGTAAATACTACTACACCAGAAGGTATTAATATAATATATGTACAAAGTACATAAATGTTAGTGTGTGCCTCTGTATATTATAGTTAAAATATATGGTTGTTGGTTTTTTTGTGCTTACAATATCATTAATTTAAGTGCATTTTCTTTACAAAGATATAGCAAAAAGGGTATTAAATAATTATATTTGTTTGACGTAGATCAACACAAATTCTCTCTTTTTTTTTCCTTTTTTGGTTATTGTGTCACAATAGGGGGTTTTTAATATTAAATAGCTCGTACAGGCTTAAATCTATTAAGGTTATTATATTATTTATTATTTTTGTTTAATAAATTTAAGGATTTTTTTGTCTATTTAAGTTCAAAATTTTGATTTTATGGAAAAAAAATATCATACAAATTTTTATCAAATAAAGAATTGCAATTCAATCTTTCATATCAGTGTTTTTTCCTATAAGTTTTTGATATAAATATTGATTCACTTACTTTTATAACTTCTGAAACTAAATTCTATCATTAATTAACTAAATATAATGAAAAGAAATACATACTTTAATCCGATTTTTATTTATTTTTTTTTCTAAAAGCATTAAAAAATAATAAACAAACACCAACAAGTAGAAAACATTTTTTTCCTTTTAATTTTAGTTTTCCATCACCGCAAGAAAATTTACTTATAACAGCTTAACAGTCAAATTTCTTTTAACACAATCAACTTAACTGTCAAAACTTTATATGGATACATAGAAATGTGAATATTAAAAAAAAGCATTATGTTAGTTTTATAGTTCACAGTACGCTAATATTTGACGATTTTTGGAAAAAATTTCCAATATCCGTGAATCGATTATCCGGGAAAGAAAAAAATTTGTTTTCCAATCCATTTAATGCGATTATTTCTGTTATCCGGGATTTAAGGAATATTTTTTCGTTTGCTTTTGAAAAATCAAAAATCGTTTGAAAGATGAGGAGTCACAGCTCGATAAAATCCAAGTGTACTCCTTTGGGATTTATGTGCCATTTTTTAAGCATTTTTTTTCTTTTTAAAGCTTTTTAAATTCAAATGGAAACAGATTTAAAAAATTTTATTAGAGAGCGGAAATACACTCGTATATTTCTAATTACATATTTTCAAGGTTCAATGTTTCAAGAAAAAATATAATAAAAAATGCATTATTAAATTTGTGCAAAATTTAATTACCCGAATTTATTAAGGTACTTTTTTATTCGCCTTCCATGTAATAAAGATTGTATTCCAAAGAATTTCTAAATTGTACTGGGATTTAGTCTGAAAATATTGATATGTATGTGTCAGTAAAATTTAAAAACATTTGTACAAATGTACCAAATTTCAAAAAAGTTCAAACACCAGTACGATTAATTAAAAATTAAAATAACGATGACTATTCCATTACCGGTTTTATCCTTTTTACCCCTATTATAATTTCCAAAATTCATTTCCGTCTTTTTAGATCTATTTGATAGGAGGCCAATCTACAGTCCATATTTCATATGTTTAGCCTTAATTGTTTGATCGGTGCGATGATGAATCAGTGATTTAAAATACCCTGCAGTGTTTGGTGGCAGTTGCGTACAATATACTTAACCGAATACATTATGCGATATCGACGATTGTATGGTGTCTCTTTCACAATTAAGGAATAAAATGACAAACAGGGACTTCCACGACAACAGTTTTTTTTTTACCATACACAATCACTTTAACGTCTACAAAGTGTAAAATTTGTGGGCACATAACCACTTTACTGCTTACCATGAGTCAGTTAAAAATGTGTCTTTAACATATCTTTGTCTTCTTCCTGTTTGCCATATAATCAGTAAAGTCCCAATTGGCAATATGCTCATTGGTAACCTATGAAGAGCAGTAGGTTACTATACACCAACAAATCTTACTCTCTAATTGGTGGCTACTTGTCACTAAATTAACTTCTACTTTTCTTAAAATATTAGTGAAATAATAATAAATATTTTGTTTAAATTTCAAATGCAATTTTATTTATTTATTTATTTATTTTCTTTTTTTTTGAGCATTAAATACAACATATTTTCGAATTCAATGCAGTATATTTTAGGAAAAATAAAATTATGAGTGTTCATGATTTTATATAAAATTTTTCATACAAAAAAGTATCTAATTGTGTTTATCAATTTCAATTTTCCATTCATTCCTCTTATTTTCTCAGTAAAATTTTATTTCTGCTTTAAAGAAAATTTCTGTTTAATTTTCGCTATCAAATGCAAAATGCAATTGTGTAATAACATTAAGTTTGAATTCTCTTTATTGACGACTACATTGATATTGACCTTGAACATTTTACAAAACTTTGTTTTAGCTTTAAGTTTCTCTTATCTCTTCAATCCATTGAAAAACAAATGTCTTATCTTGTAGTTGTACTTCAAATGTTAGTAAAAGAATAAAAGAATCAAATACTAATACATACATAATAATACTAATACATAATCCAAAGCATGTAAAACAGAAGGATATACAAGTGGGTTATGTTAAAATATATAACCTCCTACTACATGGTATTTTTCAAGGTCAAACGAATTTTTATTTGAGTAGCAAAAAGAACTTATTTTTTTTTTTAAAGTAGAATGAAAATTGTAAGCCCAGCACTTTACATAGAATAAAAATATCTTATAAGTTAAACAATATTAAAAGCTTGAGTATTCCTAAGGGATTTCAAAAAAATGTTTTTTTTTTTTATTTTTTATTCCATATTAAAACCAAAGGCTATAGTCTAGTTAAGACAATTTTCAATCTAATAATAAAGATCTAAGAAAAACCTTTAAAAAGGTGTTCATTCACAATTCAACAACAATTTCTCTTTTTTAACTCAACAAATAATGAAATCTAAAAGGGAATTACTAGCTCTTAAAATTCAATAGAATTCAAAAGAAATATTTTTAATATAATTCAAGTTGTTTGAAAAATATTTCTCCTCAACAATTGAAAATAGTCCAAAGGCAATAAAAATAAAAAGAACTTTAATAAAATAATTGATATTCATACGAAGGGGTTTTGTTTCGGTGTCCTTATGGAAAACGTATTTGTAAAAATATGTATGTGTGTGTGTGTTAGCATTTAATAAACAACAATAAACTGCTGTCTAATCAATACATATTTATAAATAATAAATACCCAAGTGTAAATAAATAAATAATAAATTGTTGACTACTTTTAGGCATTTTCTTCGGCCATTGATGTTGACCTGTACTTAAACAGTTATTTGCTTTCAATGATGAATGAATTATTTGCATAAGTCAATTATTACTTTTTTTTGTGGGTTTGAATTGAACATTCTTGTTATTTTATGGTTTTTATAAACACTTTAATTTAGCACGACATATTTTTACACAAATAATTCAATAGAAAAATCTAAAGAGTGGTAAAATTTCAATAATAAATATTATAAACGGTAAATAATGTCTAGGGACCTTTTTTCACATCAACGATAAAAATATGAATAAATAAATAAATAATTAAATAAAATGTATTTCATTAAGATTTGTTGTTATTGTACATAACAAGAGGAGGTTACTATTGGTTAATATTTTAATTTAATTGCATATAATTTTTCACTTTTGATTACATTATTTAGATCCCAAAATTGGTTTTGTTAATATTTACACAAAAGTTCTCATAGGCATATCAGAGGAGTATACAATTTAAACTTTGTATATCCCACATACCCCTCGGGTGCGGAGGTTTAGTAGCTCAAGGAAGAGTTCATCGGATGTAGACAATTTAAAGAGGTTGCTAACTTTTTTGTTTCTTATTAAATTTTTACATTTTATCAAAACTCTCGTGAAGATTTTACAAACTCTTACCTATTTAAATTAGTACAAAACTTTTTAGTTGATTTTAATTTATAAACATTTGAAGATTTTGAAAATTTACAATTTCATGAAATTTATGAATTTTGTTTTCGTTGAAAAAATATTTTTGCAAATATTTTTGTATTGCTAGTGGATTCATGTCTATCGAAGAAAATAGTTTTACAATATAATAAGAAGTCACGTGTATCCTAAATCTGCCAGATGATAGTGATATACCAATTAGTTGTTAAGAAATTCCGCTTTTCAAACTCTAACAATTACTTCTTCAATTTCCTTATTTAATTTTTCTAAAAATAATTTTTCCACTGGAAATAATTTTTTGTAAATCCTTTTTTCGTTAATTACAAGTTTTAAATATTTTGTAACGTTGATCATTTTTACTGACTTTAAGTTATAGCTTAGAAAAGCTTGTGTTAATAATTTTATTTTAACTTTTTGTTTTAACAGAATATTAGTGTTTAACTTGTTGGCATCCGATTCGAAATGAGGAAAAGTTAACAGAGTATCAGATTAGTTTTATAACGTTGTTTTAAAGGTAACGGTATTTCAAGTTATTTCGGTAATGGTATTTTATGGGTATGAGTAACTGATTCAGAAATTTCGAAGTATCGGTTCGAAATCATAAAATGAAATATGTTATTAAGTATTATACACAGAAAAAAAAAAAAACAAAAAATTAAATCAATCATAAAATATGTAGTAAATAATTTATTCAATTAAAAACTTTATTAAATTTGCACCTCTTACCAATATGATTATATTAATTACAAAAAACTGTAAAAAATTGAAAACAGAAAAAATGTTCAATTAAAAATTAATTGAATCAAATAAATGGATTACTGATTGAATTAAAAATCTAAATGAAAAATAAAATCTTAATGAAATTTCATTCTTATTTTTCAGTTATCTTTAAACATATTTTAAATTTTAATGCAAAATTAAAACAACTGTGTTGATTGAAAGAATATATGGTAAATAACTTTTTCTGTGTTAATGACGAAAACTTAATGCTAACGCGTATTTTTAGTATATTTTAGCAGCAATCCGTATTTTCAATTATTTCCGATATTTATTTTTAAGCTAAAAGGTGAAATTGATGTTTTTTGCGGGTAACGTGCCAACCATTCTGTTTTATTATTATGTTTCTAGGAACTATTTAAGAATAAACTATGTGCTATCAATTCGAAAAGTAATAAGTTTTTTATGTCAGTTCCGTATTTAAGTTCAATCTTAATATAGGAATATTTTGAAAATATTTTCCAAACACATTAAAATAATTAAATTAAAGTTTTTATATTCAATTTGTAGAAAGATGTTTATTTTACTTTCGAGGATCACAAATTTTAATGGATCGTTTCTCACGTGTAATTGTCTCAAATTCGGTCGGTGGAACAAAGTTCTTACGAATGAATATCTATTTAGATTTTTTTTTTTTACAAATATTTTTAAACCCCGCTTTTTCAATATAATTTTGTTTAGAATCCGTTTTTTAGTTGCTTGGATCCCGCTTTTTTTCCAAAAAGCCTCTAATCACCTTATGCACTTCGCTAACATGGGATTACATGCAATTGGAAAACATAAATTATAGTCAAAAAATAATAATAAAAATAAATAAAAATAATAACAAGAACATAAAGAACTTAAATATATAATTTAATAGTTTTCATACGATTGCATGCAACAAACTGTTGTTTGAAATTACGGCAAAATCTCATGAAAATTTACCGAGCACGCTTATCTACCATAACTGAAAATATATCGCAAAGAAAAAGTTATTTTATGCTCCCATTATTTGTTAAAATTTTTTTCTTGCATCCATTTATAAAAGCTTTCACTGTTATTTAATGCGTATATGTAGTACGTAGTATCGTTCTTTTTTTATAAAAAAAAAACTATTTTGTAGTTTTTTCATTCTTCCTCTTTGTTTATTATTTTTATTTGATATTTTGGCAAGTGTTGAGTCATTTATTTATTATTTTATATTCTTATATACAACTTTTTTATTTTCCTACACATTTTTCTATATGTAGAATCTTTTAAATAGTTTTTTTTATTAAATATTTGTGCATTAAAACTTTTATTTTATTTTCTGACAACAAGTGAAAATGCAGCTGATACCGCAAAAATTTATATGAAAACAAATATGTAATTAATTTTATTTAAAAAATTGCAAGTAAATAAAAAAGTTAATTTTTTATTACATATTTATGAAAATCAATATTTTTTTAACTTTATTTTTGCTTATTTTATTTTTTGTCTTTTAGCACCAAATGCGAATTATGTTTTAAAAGGTTTCCAGCGTCCAGGTGTTTTTTATTCAAAATCTTAATTTAAAAATTAGGTTATTGCTATAAAATTTTAATTGCTTGGTTTATATTTAGAGTTGAAAATGATTATTTTTATTTTAATTAAGTTAGTTCTTTTGAGAATTTTGTTTAATGCGATAAACGTGTTTTGGAGCACATTAAAGAATTGTAATCAAAAAATGTTTGTTGGGAAATTTTCTTTAAATGTAATTTTTTATGAAACCCCATTAAATATAAATTACTAAATTGACGTTAAAAGAAATCAAACACAATTAATTCATAAAATATTAAAAATATCCGCCATCATTGAGGTGGATGTTGTAAAAAGTACAAAATAGTATCAATTTTAACATCCCTGAAGTATTTGAATGAGAAACGTATACGTATATAACCAACAACAACAACAATAATAATTAATCATAGAAAGCTTTTCTTAAAAGAAAATGTATACCCCAACAATTGGGTGATAGTGATAGATAAATTTATCCGCTATCAGAAAAATTACTCATCTTTTAGTATTGTTAATATGATATTTAATTAAATTACATTTATTTCGATTTTTGATCTATTTAAAAAGTCACTTAAAAGTTAGTTTTTGGATAAAAAATAATGTTACCAAAAATTGTCTCACATTAGTACTCTCAAGTTGTTATTTTCTGATTTTTTCGAAAAATGTAAAAAAAAAACTATGGTTATAAGTTGACGTCTAATTTTCAAAGACATATATGATCGAAGTATAAAATTAAAGCTGAATATAAAACAAATAAAAATTTACAGAATGTTTTTTAAAATAGAAATAAATTTAAATTATTTTTTAAAAATAAAATGAAGCTACATTTTCCCTCCTGAATGACACCATTTCGATGCTCAAAAAATACCCTAATTAGTATCATCCAAAAGGTAATACATCTGCGGCACACTTCTTCCCGAATGGAGACACTTCTTATTATTAATAGTATAATAAGAAAAGTATAATAACTCTTCTTCCCGAATGGTGACACTTCTTTGATAAGAAAATGATATCATATTCTGACATATCTGACAACTTGACGTTACTTTTTAGTTCAAATTTAGATAGAAAATGTTGGCAGGGTATGTACGTATGTACATATATACAAGCAGACTACATATACAAACAACAACAAAAGAAACTCTTTTAATCACTACATTAATGCTGTTGCCACCTAAACTACTTGCCTGTACAAAAAACAACAACAACAGAAATGCTTAATTTAGTTGATTCAAAAAACCGAAATTTTATAAAAATATTTATGACCAACCTGCTTAAAAGCGAAACCCGTAGCTTATATAGGAACTTCAACAAAAACGTTTTGGCTGATATGTCGGATACTAGTGGACCGACTTTTTTCAGAAAAAGTGATTTGAAGAAAGATTTTGAATTTTTAGTATAAAAACAAAGTCGCTATCTTGTATGGGAGATTAGAAAAGCTGACATCAAATACGGATTTTGGGAGTATCTTCGGTTATCAACCGATTTTGAGTTTTTACATGATGTATAAAACATCATGGGGCTTTCTAAAAACTTGTTTCAACTGACAGACGAACATCTTTATATCGACTATTCTGGATTAATAAGGATCCAGAATAGTCGATACTTTTATATACCGTTTACACCTGTGGTGAATGGGTATAAAAATTGTTATTACAACTTATTTAAGGTAAATACTTATCTGAATATTTTTAAATCATTCATCGTGTAAATTGCACATACCTGCAAAGAAAATAAAAAAAATGAAATTATAGAAAAAATTTGTATTTCGGTTAAATTCTTATAAATTTAAATTATTTTATTTTTTGTAAGAAATTTATTATTACATTTAAGTCTTAACTTACAAATATTATAAAAATTCTCTTTAAGAATAAATATTAATTTTACAATTCCAAACATGAATATATGTATGAACACGGGTAAATGTCATATTCTTTGTACATACATTTAATGTAAATTTGTTAAAGAAAAACTTTTTACATTTTTCATTTTATATTTATCAACTGTATTCTGAGTATTTACTTTTTCCCATTGCACATCAGACATGCAGGTAAAACTAAAACTTTTTTTCGCAATAAAACTTTATGTAAAAAACAAATATCTTTTTATTTCAAATTTAGCAGAAAATATGTTTATGGGCAAAAGAAAAATTGCATTTAATATAAAAAAATAAATAAATAAAATAAAAAAGTTTATGTTATAAAAACTAAAAGTAATAAACGGAAAATATATTAAACAAATTTAATATAAAAACCATCAAATTGATTGGAATTTTGTTAAAGAATTTTTCTAAAATGTTTTGAAATAATTTCATTTGTAAACTAATAGGTCGGGATTTAAACATAGCAATTTTTTTCTTGCCGCAATTCTGACTTTGTGGAAATAAATGAATAAAAAAAAATAAAATAAATAAATATGCAAAATAATATTAATATTAATATTCATTATATAATATAATTAAAATAATAAATAATGAATAACCAAGCGAACATTAACTTTTAATTAAACTTTTTATGATAATTAAAATAGTATTATAAATTAAAGATATTTTTCCAATAACATTTTAATTCAAATCAAATTTATGAAAAGAAATTTTAATTAAGTTATCATCATCGGTCTGTGATAATTTTGAAGATTTGCATTTGAGTTGATTTATTTAATTTGATTAAATATGTTTTTGTTGATTACAAAAATTCGGTTAAAAATAATAATGGAATCATAAAAATTATACTCAATATTGTTAAAGCATTTTTTTATTTCAATAATTTAATAAATTCGGATAAAAACGGATAATGAGATTTCAAATTGATTATAGTATTTAAACTACCCCGGAAATGTTTTAGAATATGTTCCACAATCATTAGTTCTAGAACTAGCGTAATCACAAACACTTCAAATTCTTTAATAACATCCATAGAACTAATGGTATCTCAATCAATTCTGACAATAATGGAGTTAAACATTATTTTGGTTCTAAATTTGCTTTAATGAATATTTTGAAAACTAGTGCTATATATTTTTTTCTGACAAGTTTAAAACTTTATACAATTTTGGATTAACAGGGAAATATGATTTCAAAATTTCAAAAATATTCGGACAAAAACGAATAATGAGCTCGAAGACAATTCAGTCTCAGATAATTATTTTCAAAACATTTAAATTATAAAACATTCTAAACAACATTTGGAATAATTTCGCTAATACGGATGAAAACTAATAAAAAGCCAAAAGTATGTTTTAGATTTATTTTTAAATTATGTTTAAACATTTGATTTTTTACTTTTATTTGAACATTTCAGATAAAACTATATTATATATTTTAGAAGATTATTTTAAACTTTTAACATTTTAAATTAACAATCTTCATAACAAGATTTTAATGAATATTAAGGTGAATAATTAATATTTTATTATAAATAATAATAATTTCTATACCATTCACAAAAAAAAAAAATAAAATCAATCATCAAATATGTTAGTAAATATTTTATTCAATTAAAAACTTGTTGAAATCACCAAAATGATTATATTAATTACTAAAAACTGTAAATAATTAAAATTAGAAAAAAAATCCAAATAAAAAATTAATTAAATCAATTAATTGAATTAAAAATTGAAATGAAAAAAAATCTTACTTAAATTTTATTCTTATTTCAGTTTTTTTTGAATAAATATATTAAATTTTAATGCAAAAGTAAGCAACTGTGTTGATTTAAAAACATTTAGTAATAATATTTTCTGTGTTTAATATTCAAAACAATTGTTAAGCGTAATTTTAAGTAAAATTTCAAAATAAGCTGCTAAAAAACAATGTTTGGAAGAAAAATAATAATTATACAAAATTAAATAAAATGACTGCCTTTTCGGGTACACGGAATGTATAAGTGTTAAGCTTTTAATCGATTTCTTTTGTAATGACGTCATTAATAAAATAAACTAATGCAACTTTTTTTATTTCACAAATCGCGAGAACTGGAGTCAATTAAACAAAAAAATTTATTGAAAAATTCAGTGTCACAGAATAAAAGTTTCTCTGTGTTATCTATAACCTCCTCTAGTTATTAAATTAAGTATATTTTCCATTTATATAAAGGGTATAATGAGTAAAAGGTTTTTTAATTTTTCCACAGTAAAGACACATTTGCGTATAAATTCAAATGAAACTACAAACTCACCTTAACAACATGCGAACGCTTTTCATAATCAATCATGGAAGTATTTTTGTCGCTTACATCAAGTGCAGCAGGTGAAAGTGGTAAAGAAGCTGATGATGGCAAATAATTTCGAGAAGAAGATGATGACAGCGACAGCGAAGAAAGTGTTGTTGAATCGAAAATATGATTTAACAAATCATTATCGATGACAGCTGTTATTGTTGTTTCTGTTGCTATCGTAGACAACTTATCGATTGTATGAGATACATGTGTACTGTCAGCTTTGTTAGTTGATGAAATAGCATTGATTTCCTGTATTTGCAAAGTGTCAATATTTCTTTCATTTGTTATAATTTTGTCATTTTGCCAAAACTCCTTTATAAGCGATTCTTCTCCATTCAATGAGGACATTTTATTTGTCATATCTTGAGGCTGTTGAAGATCATGCTTTAAGGCAAAGGAAGTTGTCGTTTGTGTAGCTGCTGTTGCGGGTTTGGTGGCTGGTAAGGGAGGTGTTAATGTTTGCATGTTATTTGAATTGATATTAGACATTATACCAGTTTCTTTATCAAATCTATATATATTTTTAGGATGATTTTGTCTATAATTCGAATCATGGAAAATAAACTCTTTACCTCCTCCTCCTCCACCTTCTCCATCTGATGCTTCTCCTCTATTACCACCACCAGCACCACCACCATTATATTGTGTATTATCATCATTATCATTATATTCTTGTGAATTCGCATGATGATGACTATTGGGTGACATACTATCGCTGGCAACTTTTTCATTTAATCGTATAATATTTGATAAATTAATGTTATTGATGAGTGTAATGCCGCATATTGCCACCAAAATGATGACAAAACAAATGCCACCAATTAAAAATACGGGAGCTTTTGAATTTTTGGGACACATGTTTTTTCTATTTTTATTTTTTCTATTTATGGATGGTTAAAGTTAAGCGGACTAATTGGTTATTGGGATATCGTTTGTTATTATTTTAATTAAATTGGAATGTATTGTTTGTTTGATTTTTGTTGTTGTAGTTGTTTGCTTTCTTTATTTTATCACAATTTCATTTAATTAAAATTCTTGATTATTTCAATTCTTATTTATTTGTTTTTATTTATTTATTTGTTTTTGTTAAATTAAAAACTTTTTCTAATTTTGTATATATCTTCAAGTTTTCTGTTTTTTTGTTTCATAATTTTCAATGAGTTCCTGTATTTAATTTGTGTTTTATTTCCTTTTTATACATTCACTCATGAATGTTTTTGGTCGTAGTGTTAGTTGTTAATATTACACAAATAGCATCAGTTCTTCACACATTTTTTCATTATTATGGTTTTATAAAAAATATACAATACATACGTATATAATTGTATGTACAAATATATATTCGCTGTATTTACTTGTTGTTTTTCTATTTATGTTGACAAACACAAGACAAGTTGTTAGGGTTTTGTTAACATGGAGGACTTTTTAAATGTAAATTATACAAAAAGTACTTTTTTTGTTTGTTTTGTAAATGTATGTGTTAAAGTTTAATGAGCATATGTGTACACAGAAAAAATTTAATTATTTATTCAATTATTAAAATTATAAAACCAATTAAGTGAAATCGGACCTATCACTGAATTAGTGAAATCAAACATTCAAATTCGTAATTGTTTTATTAAAAAAAAATATTTTTTTTGTCTTATAAAAATATTTTTAATATTTATAAATTTAAATGCTTAAAAAAATTGAAGTATTTGGTATAACGATTTAAAAAAAAAATCAGAATTTCTCTAATTCTTGAATATTAGGACAAGTTTATATATTTTTCTATCTAATTTCTGTAATATATTTTTGATCTTTTAAATTTTATTTAAATTTAAATTTTATTTAATATTAACATTATTTTCAAAAAAAGAACATTATTTTTCGAAAATGTTGTCAGTAACGGTATTTTGGCGTTTAAGGTTTGAAAATAATACCAATAATCGAGTTCATAAGATTTGAAAAAATAAAAACTAAAAACTTATGCGATTAAGAAGACTTCTCTACTAGTGTGGCATACATAAATATAACTTAAGGGATTCTACTATAAAATTAATTAAAATAATATTTCATTAAATTTCGTTTCGCTTATATTAATTTAATATAAAAAATAAAATACTATATTAGTCATAGTAACAACAAAACTTATTAGCATTTATTTTATTTTCATTTGCACATGTTATGTTTCCCCTTAATTATATTCCACCTTTTATTTACCCTCTTGAATTGAACAATTAAAATTTATATTTAATTGACTTGTTCTTTTAATATAAATGAAACAAACACACGTACACTTGTATTAAAAGGTTTTTAATTAAGTCAAGTCAAACTAAATTAAAAGGTGTAACAAATTTTGGCAAATTAGTTAAAATTCTTAAAAGTTAAAAGAAATATAAAAATTAAACTTCCACTTACATTTTGGTGCCAGAAATTAATTGAGAGGAAAAAAAAAATAAGAAATATTTATACAAATGGCCACTAAATTTAAAAGTTCAATTATAGAAAGAAAAAGAGAAATATTTTTCCAAAACTCAAAACGTGATGAAGAAAAGCACAAAACACATACAAACGAAATTTACTTAAAAGTAAGAAAAATAATTTAAATAGCAGCTATTAAACAAAAGTACAATCAAGAATTTATGAAGAAAGACAAATGAAAAAAAGAAGAAAAGAATGAACAAAAAAAAAACTAACATATAAAATGTCAGTTTTTTTGCAACAAAAGTTCAGTTGAGCTGCAGATGATGACATTTGCAATAATAAAAAATGCATTTAGTAGTTCTGCACATACACAGTGTTTAAAAGCAATCATTTTTTAAAGGTTTTTTAAATTGTCTTTTGCTACTGCTTCTACAAATTTCAAATTTTTTAGCAACAACCCGAGTCATGTTTTTAATTTTGTTCAATAAATCCATTCATCTTTTTTAACTATTAAAATTTTCTGCCACATGCTTTTTAAGCAACTAGCAGCAAAAATAAATAGTTAAATAAAAGTAGCTAAATAAAAGTAGCTAAATAGAAGTGCTTTTGCTTTTTTATTTTGCGAGCAACAAAAAGGTTCTCCAAAATAGCAAAACGAAAAATTTTAAAAAGTTACTTAATTCAGAAGGCAACAAAACGAACAAGAGCTATTAGCCGCACGAGAATGAGCTATAAGCTACACAGCATAATTCAAGTAGATGGCTGAAAGACACAGAATCAATTTACATACAATGCTCATAATGAGTTTCATATTAAACAGAATTAGAAAACAAAATTGTTATTGTTTAGTATCTGCATAGCGTAAGAAAACATTCAAAAAATCTCGCAATGTTAAATATATGTATATGTGTAAATACATAAATATGTAAATATGTCAATAATTTTTTAAATTTCGAACAATTTAAGGAATGTTCTACACATTAAATAAAAAAGCATAAGGCTGTGTTCTGTTCTAAATACATTTATTGTTAAAGCTCATGTTCGTGTGACTTTAAGCACTTGCTCGTTTGTTTTTCTGTATGTGCCTTTTTGTCCAACTGCTTTTCCTACTTGTTTTATTTGAGATGGATTTTCATGAACAAAAAAATGAGCGCTACTGCTGCTTTTGTTTCGTTTCTAAAATTTTCCATTTGAGACTTTTAGCGTTTAAAATTGACAAATTTAAAAAGCAGTTTGTGATTTTTGCTTCTTCTTTTGAAATGTGTCAGTTCATTTTGTTTTAGCAGTTGTTGGCTATTGCTTTTTGAGATTTTATTTAGCCACGTAAAGGACACTATTTAGAT
>MINK01187883.1:9366-21059 GCA_001735545.1 Phormia regina
AATAAACTAACCGACTGAATTTTAAAATAAAAAATACAAATATAGTTTATAACATAAAATAATTAATTCATTTTAATTAAACAATTCATTTAAACATAAATAACAAATAATTTTGTTGAGGGAGTTTACAGTATGTTTGTATATACATTAATTTTGAAATAAATCAATATCAATATACTCTTATATGCCATCATTGGGCCACAAAACAGTTTTAATAAAATGTTTTGACTTCTGAGTATCATTAGAATTAATATTATTATACACATATGGTGGTAGTTGAAAACTGCTACAACATGCATTTTCAAGCTTTAAACCATATTTAATGTGTATCAGCGCATTACTGAATTTAAGGAAATCGGTTTCTTAATTTTGTTTTAAGTAAAATCATCAAACTAATAGTCCTTTCTACCTCAACATTAGAATAAGGCAACGAAAGCAATTTTAAGACAAAATTAGTGAGATCTACAAATGGATTTTCTCCCAAGGAATCTTTAAAGTTGTGTACTTCAATCCAAAACTCGTCAGTTCTTTGTGTATTTTCCATTTATGTAGTTTAAGATTATTTAAACATATTTCAATTTTGTTTATTACATTAGGTTCTTTAATAAATTGTTTAATAAATTTTAAATTTCATTATTATTACTTTTAAAAATATTTTCCACGTTAAATAACGATAAATTTTGCAAAAAAAAATAAAATTTGTTGGAAGTTTTCATCTTAACTCAATTACAAGATTTTTATAAATTCTATGATGTTGATTTTTCAATTTGCTTATCATTTTCACTTACTTTATAATCTTTGCAAGTTTTTTCAAATATGTATCCGAGATGACAAAATTCATTAATGTTCTCATTTAAATTACCTTTCAAATAGTCAAAATTTTCATTCGGAACTATTATTCTGTTTGCAAGACTTTTCAATAAGTAATATAAATTATTGTATAGTTTCTCGTGATCCGCGTTGTCTGATTCAAATGCCAAATTTGAACTTCTTAAAAAATTGAACGCAAGTAAACCAAATAAATAAAATTTTTGTTGTCACTGTACATATTTATATTGTATAAAGTTGTAAAATCATAATTTTGTAAAAAACAAAATAAATCGTGAAAATTTTTAAAAACATTTTGAAAAGATATTTATATTAAATACTCGTAGTTGTGTGAACAAATTCTTTTAATAAAAGTAACGTATCCCAGCAAAAACTCGGTAATGGCATGTAGTTACGGATGTAGTTACTTTTCAATGACAAAGGTTTGAAAACTGAATAAATTGTTGTCTTCGATAAAGTGTTTGATGTTAAAAAAAATATAATAAAAAAATAATTTGACAAAATATTCAAAATAAAATTTCTTGACATTTAAAAATACACAATCAAATTAAATATGAAAATATTTTTACAATTTTTAATATTTTGTTGATTATTCTTCTTAAATTATGGTAAGTGTCAAAATGTTATTGCAAAATATAGTAAAATTTTTATTGCCCTTTTTATAATAGCCAAAAATTTATTAAATCCAGAGGAGTAAAGTGAAGAAATTCAAGAGCCCATAAAGTCGTTTTACATAAAGGTAAGAATATTTTATTAGTTACATTCGGTTAACATTCTGATTCTTGAACATTTTCAGTCTGAGACAAGCAAGAGTGGAAAAATAATTGTGTTTACATGAGGTGCAGTCGGTTCCAGGAGACAGAGTGCAACTATGGTCTGGATTTTAATTCACCTGTGGCACGGACTGAGAATATGCGGAAGAGAACTGTTGGAAGGTTTTGGTATATACATATGTATCTTAATTGAAGCCTAATGATGCATCTATTTCAAACATTATTTATTGTATGATTTCTTTTTAATATTTTTAATAAAATTAAAAAAATCTAACTTATACTTTTTGTTTTAACTAATGGCCTTCAGTAAAATTTTAAAATCAATGGGTTACTAAACAACTTAAAAGTAATTAGTTATTCTAATGACATCTGAATAATGGAATGAATAAGTAGTTGCCTCTAATGTCATCACCGTGTTTAAATAATGGGTTATTAAGGTAATGTGTAAGTAGTGTAAAGGGTTTATATTAGCTCATTACATGGCAACCAATGTTTTAGCTGGGAAACTAATAATAAATAAGTAAAAATGACAACAAAAAGAAAGTTTAGATACCGTGCCCATTGTGAAAAAAAAGAATTACTGGACTTTTTAGTTTTCAAAATGGTAATAACCAAAACCTTGCTGAGTTTCAGATTTCAAAGAATTTAGAAAATTACGTATATCCATCTGAAATCAAGTCCCAAAAATGTTTATATGAAAAACTTAGAGTGGTACCTTAACTCTAATATTTCGGTAAAAAGTGCAACTAATTTATTAAAAATATTACAATCTGAAAACATATCGTGTCCGTCCAGTGTTTCCGGTTTATTAAAAACTAAAAGCAATTGTTTTACAAGGACAGTGGCTCCAGGATCTTAAGTGCATATTGGATTAAACCACCAACTTTCTAAAATAAAACATTATATTATAAGCTCCAAAATAAAAAAACTGTGATAGATATCGGTCCTCAAATGTTGGCTTGTGGCCTATAATGGGTGATATTGTTAACATTCCAAATGTAGATGTTTTTTTTAATTGGATCATATGTAGGAACAGGAAAACCGTCCTCAGTTAATAACTTTCTCCACGATTCACCCGGGAAGCAAAGACGAAGGATTTCTATTAGACGGTGAAAAAAATAGACGTAGAATTTAGAGCATTTATATGTGATGCTCCAGCACGTTCCTTATTATGTGGCATAAAAGGGTACAACTCTATCTAAATACGGCTGCATTCCATTGGACCCAATGCATTTGATAGACTTGGATGTTTGCTCCTTATCTACCAAAGGAATTTTGCAGAAAACCCAGAAGCTTTGAAGATTTAGGTAGGTGGAAGGCAGTAGAGTTAAAGAAATTTGTTTTGTACTGGGGAATATTTTTTTTTTTTTTTTTTTTAAAAAAAGCTTTTTTTTTTTTTTTTTTTTGAAAAATACACCCCACTTAATATTTTTCAACATTTTCTGTATTTGCACATTGCCTATCGTATATTGTTTCACGTAAAATCTAGTAATACTTCAGCTATATCAAGTGCTAAAGCGCTTATTGAAAACTTTGTTGTTGAGTTTCCCGTTATATATGGCGTCACAAGTGTAACATATAATGTTCACAATATGTTATATTAAACGGATTGTGTTGAATATTACGGTTCTCTTAACAATTTTTCGGCATACAAATTTGAAAATGCTCTTAAAAAAATAAAAAGAACTATAAAAATACCTAAACATATACCATAGCAATTGTATCACAGGAATTCAATTTTGGGATTTTGCAATGGAACACAAATCGAAAGACTTAAAACGTCTTGATAACACTATAATATCTATTTTTAAATGTGGTATTACATTTTCTATTAAATATCTTGACAATATTTGTGAACTAGACACAAAAGAAGCAGTAGTAATAATAAGTTTTGAGAAGGAAGAAGATTTTGTAGGTAAAAAAATAATAAACGTCCTTTTTATGAAACACTTATTTCATCAGTTGATTTGAGAATTTACTTTACTCGAAAATTCATATGGACCTCAGTTAACATATAAGAGCAGCAGTATTATAGGAAAATTCATGTGTTTGCCAATTCACCATAACTTTTTATTTATACCTCTTCTTCAAAAAGTATTATAAACACTAAATACTCTAAAATGGCATCAAAAATGAAAATGTCGCAGAAAGATAATAATACAATTGATAAATTAAACAATTTGCAAGCGGAAATCGTTATTTCATATTTATACGTGTTGCTAATTATATAACCTACCTAACATATGTGTTTATTTCTTACAGATATTTTTCTTCGTCAAAACTTAACATTTCAAAATCAAATAAACAGAAAATCAAATAAAAGGTAATACTTAAATATCTGAATATGATATTTAACATACATATCTACATATAATTTGCAGCTACTATAATCAACCAAAACAATGTTTTAAGTAACGTATTAGCGGAGATAAATACAACTATTAAAAATGATATAAGCCAACAATTTCGCAAACAGAACGATTTCAGATTCTTTGATAACATCAGTAGAACTAATGATGTTACAACTAATTCTGGTACTAATGAAATAGAACTTCTTTTGTGAGCTAGTTCTTCAGAACTAGTTCTCCACTATTTCTACATCACTTTTTGTGAATCACACCGCGGTTCCCTATTGGCTTCATAGAACTTCAAAAAAAACTTGAATGAATGATGAATTTTAGCAAAACCTTAATTCAAAAAAATAAAATATTGAAGCATATATTGCAATTTTTGCAAAATTGAAAATTAAAAAAAAAAAAAAACATAGTAGGCTATGATAAATAAAACAAACCCTTAAAAAAGTTGTAAAATCATAATTTTGTAAAAAATAAAATAACGTATTAGCGGAGATAAATACAACTATTAAAAATTATATAAGCCAACAATTTCGCAAACCCAAATATCTGGATTTGAAGCCATCTCAAAACGAAAATGATGTAATTAAATTTGAAACTGAAATGACAGAGGATTCGTATAAAGACGCAGTAAGTTTTGTCGTCTAATATCATTTTCAGTATTATATTGTTTATATTACTTAAAGGTAATGACGTTTAAATCGCTTTTAAATCCCGGAGGTATCAAAAAAATCTTTCGAGAATTTTTCCGTAGACATCATTTTAAATCATAATATGGATGGAGTTCATGGAAAAAAAGACTTCTTAATTATTCAAAAATATTTAATTCCCTTTATGGTAACAATAAACTCCTATAACATAATGCGAAGTAAACTAATTTTTTATTAAATTTTCAGATGCTGTTTCTAATTCATCATACACAAAAGATGAGTTTTTAATTGATTGCCGTCTAGCCGTAAAAGCTATGAAAAACAAACACTTTAAACTTGTGCGCTTAAAAAAAGGGCCTTAAACATTTTAAGATAATATTTAATTTTTGGTTTTTCTTGATTTATAACATAAGGTTTTGTTTTAGCTTATTTACGGCTGCATTTTTAATTTTTTATAACTTAATTAAACTGAATTGTGAATTTACTTATTAAAATATAATGTAAAACTAATGTACTATAAATTACAGTACAAACAAAAATTATTAATTACCAAACTGTTTTTGGAAACGTTTCTATGAATGAATTGCGATTCTGAAACGCTTCCTTAGAACGTGTTCTAAATATAACAATTTCAACAAAAATCATTGATTATAGAATAGCTTCTACAACTACTCTTAAGAAGGATTTTACTATTA
Organism: Phormia regina; assembly: GCA_001735545.1. Lineage (NCBI taxonomy): Eukaryota > Metazoa > Arthropoda > Insecta > Diptera > Calliphoridae > Phormia > Phormia regina. The sequence goes on from MINK01187883.1 coordinate 14,667, forward strand.
TCTAACGTTTCTATAAAACTGGTTCTAGAACCAGTTCTGAGAGTGACAATATCGAACAAAAATCATTATAAAACTAGTTCTAGAACCGTTCTACAGAATGAGTACAGGCTAAGTAACACTTCCAAAGAACTAATTCTGGAGGTGACAATTTTAAACTAAAATCATTGGTCGCAACGCCAAAGTAGAAAAAATACAGGCTATTTTAATATGTTCTGGAACTAGTTGTAGAACTAATACAATTTTTCCTGGGATATTTACTATATGGTTTTGTATTCTTTACTCATATGTTTTGAGTTTTAGTGGTCGATTTTTGTGAATAATACTCATTTATACATTTCATAATGAAAAAGCACACAACATGAACTAACTGTTTCGATGAATGTATTCAACACTCATTTTTCGGCATTCATGCAGCTCTTTCGTAGCCACTTCAGTGGGCCAAAGTTGACTACCTAGAGTGAAAAAAATGGGGGCTTATAACTTTTACAAATATTAAACGATATGAAATATTTTTACATTTTTGAATTCCAAATTATCTCGTATGGTTTAAAATATAGTTAACTTAAACTTTTTTCTCGCGATTTTGCCCTATAACTTTTAAAATAAAATCTCTACAATTTTTTTTAGAAATATTTTGAAATTCTCTACATTTTTTTTTAAATATGCTAATAAAAATTTTTTTGTTATCTCAATTCGATAAGAAAAAATTTTTCAAAGTCAAAATTTCAAAACAGGTCTCAAAAATTGCATTTTTTTGCCAAAAAATTAACTTTATATATTTAATATTTTAAAAAAAAATTAAAAAGTTTAATATTTTTGACATTTTCTGAAACACATGGCCCCAAGAAAAGGTGTAAGTGTATTTTGGAAAGTTCTGAACGTTCTTCCTACATACAATAGTAGTCAAAAATGATACATTTTGGATGAGAAGTTAAACTTTTTGAGTCTGTAAAAGAAATTGATTGTTGATTTTGGTACTTCTGTGATTTAACTTTATAGATCAATATGTTCTTAAAGGTTCTGCAAAAATTTATTGCAGCCTATCGGTAAACTTAGAAAATACCTATATTTTCAATAACAACTACTTCGACTCTAAAAAATATATAGTAAAATTATATATATTTTGCAAGTATTTGGTGGTATCGTTAGAAAGGTTATTACTTTGAGAAATAATAATATATAAATAACAAAGTATTCAAACTAAATTTTCTTCTTTAGTTGATCAAAATACAAAAAATTTAGTATTTAGTGGGCGCAATTTATGTCCTCTGTTTTTTCTTTTCTTTTGTTATTTGCCTTCATACAAGTATTTTTTCATTCAAGTAACTACAGATATATTTTAACTAATACAATTGTTTTATTCGAATATTTTCAAAAATATATTTACTTTTTTGTCACATTTCGAATTCAAGAGCTCTGAGACACGTTAATGCCTGGGGAATTTTCAATAACTTTTACATTTTTCAACCAATTTTTGTATCTTTTTGTAACAGTAATTCTGTGTACATTACGATTCTTTTACAATAAAATGCAAAACTAATTATTTAATGACAAATTTTTTGTGAAAACTAAAAAAATGCATATTTTCCCCTTGTAAATGCATCTTCAAACTTCAGAGCCGTTGCGACACCAGTTAACGTAGTCCTATTGCTCTAATTTTTTGCACGACGTCTTTTTATAACCCATAAAACAATTTTAGGTGGGAGGACGGCCTGTACGATAACATTTTCTTCCCTTCATACGAGCTTGGAGCACTCTAATGTACATGCATAATAACAACAGAAAATTCTCGTATGCTAAAGTGTTAAAAAAATGAAAACAGCTGCAAAATTTCTTATGAGAAAGTCTATATATAAAAAGATCAATAAAGTACTTTTGAGAATGCTTATAAATAAAAAACAAAAATAAAGATCCATGTACAAAAACAATATACACTGTAAAGCTACTCAAGTAACAAAGTAAAGTCGCGAATGCAAAAACAATGCTGTTTTGATTTCTGTGACTTAAAGTATTTATTAAAATAAATATAAATGCTAACGCATAGAAAAACAAGAAAGCTATTCAAAAGTCGTTACACTTCTGTTAGGAATTTCTTGTAATTAAATAGAAACAAATTTGATGGTTACACAACAGTTGGAATTATAAAAAAGGTTTTGTGTTCTTTAATGAAATAATAGCCATTCATAAAAATATCATATGAAATCTTCAATAATTCGTATTATATGCTCTGAATACGTACAACATAAGCTTTAGTATTGTATAAGGCCCCTTGATTTTATGTCAGATTAATATTTTATAATTTACACTACATGCACATAAACATACCGGGTTTTCTTAAGCTCTATTATATTTCTTTTTATGCACACATACAGTTACTCTTGCTGATACAAATATGCTACGCTTACCCATACATATAAACTCACAAATACAATATGCACATCTAACTCCTTCTCAAAATAATATGTAATGCAATATTTTGCTACAAAATTTCTTATTGTATTTGGAATATTCTCATATAGTATATACTTTTTTTTTCAAACCATCCAAAATGTGGAGGGGTATATTTAGTTTGTCATTCCATTTGTAATATATAAATATAGTTATCTAAGAAATACACAGAATTATTACCGTCTTTTTTACAATTAACTAAGTTGTATAATTTTGCATCAAAATTTAATAAATATGTTCAAGAAAAAATAAAATAAAAAATAAATTTTTGTATGATTTTTTCCTATATACACTTTTAATTCATTCAATCACCTACTTGATTGATTTAATTAATTTATAAATTGGGTACTTTTACTTCCCTTAAACTATGTTATATTATATAAAGCAAAATTTTATAAAATTTTAGATTAGTGGGTATATAGATTCGGCCAAGCCGAATATAAAATGTTTTCTTGTTATATACTAACATACATATATACTATTATTATTGGTTTGTGTATATGAGACAGGGTATATATATGTGTAAATGTGTATGAAAGTTTCTAAAGCTTTATATATCTTATACTAAATATATGCGATCGAATGAGTGTATAAACGACAAACGCAATCATAAAAATAAGAAAATTTTACAGTTAGTTAACCCAGTGTTAGTTGTTATGCTTTTAATCGTATACAGTGCACGCTCATAACCATACAAATTCATCTATACATACACATACATACAGATATGTGTGCATGTGTTAGTTATACACATTTAGTTAAGTTCATTTAAAATCCGTTGTGATTGTAAGTTTCCTTAAATTTTATTCTCTTTTTCCATTTTCTTTTGTATAAGTCTATTTTTTGTCTGTGCGTGTTTGTTTGTGATGTGTTAGAATAAGTATTAATACAAAGTTAAGGTGTTTGTATGCATATAATCATAAAAATTCATTCGTTTACACCTATACATATATAAAAACTCCCATACATAACATTCATTTACACATATGTATTGAATTTACTCACTCGTACCTTTAAGCATAAATGTGCAATTTATTATTATTATTGTAGAGGAAAAACTTTTCTTTGTATTCTTGCAATTGAGATAAAACGTAATATACTAAAGTGGGGGTAAATGGTAAGTACATATGCGTGATTGTTTGATTTTTATACAACTTATTTTTATGTTGCAATATGTTAAGTTGCACGTTTAGATAACTTTGTAGTTAGTAGTTTTCTACTGCTTATTTAGGTACATTATAATTTTATACATTTTACACTCTTGATAATATTAATTTAATATGATTCATTTTCATTTTGTTTTGTATATTTATTTCTTGAAAGGTTTCCTTTTCAACCACATATTTTTAAGATATTTTGGTTTTTCTTTATTTATAAAATAATTCTTAATTTGCAGTTATTAAATCTATTCAGATGAGATTAAAAGTTTGAATTGTACGTAAAGTGGGGTTGATTAAAGGAATGGTAATTTATTTAAACTTAGTTTTGTAAAAGTTTTTAGATTAAATGCTATTTTTAAACCTTATTACCACCATAGTTGGTTGAGGTATTAGGTGTTTGTGCAAATATTTTAACGCAGAGAAAAAAAATCTTTCTAACCTTACCTTAAAATATCAGAATCACTTTTTGAATCGATTTAACCTTTTAATGTCATCTTGGCATTGAAAGGTTTTTTCATATATTTTTGCCAATATCTTTAGATTTTTTTGACATATAAATGTCCAGTTTGATTTATCTTTTAGGCACTATTTTGGAAATAATAAACATAAATAATTAATTTTTGAAATATATATAAAAATTAAATATGTAAATATTTTTAAATGAAAATGGATAAGAACTTTTCTTATAACATTAGAAACAATTCTAGATTTAAAAAAAATTTAAACGTGTAAAAATTATTATTATTATTTATTGCTTACAAATTAGGGTTTATATTTTTAAATTTTTGGCATAAAAAAACTAATTAAATTAAAATTCTAAAAATATACAGTTTTTTATTTCATTAATTAGCATTTATTAAAGGCATACATTCTGTTAAATCATTTTATAATGAAAATAACAACTGCAAATTTTGTAAGAATGGTCGATATAAGACCAAAAAGTTCATGAAATACATTGTGGAATCTTTAGTATTGATATAGATATTTTGTATTAGTATCTTTTATTTTGCATTTAATACAAACTATTGTCCATACTTGAACCCTCCCGAATTTTGAGATGGTTGGGATGACCTTTACTATAATCTTTTTCACCATTTTTATATAAATATTTGCATTTATTTTCTTGGTTTAATTCTTAAACTTAGTTAGTTGATTGTATTTCTGCTCCTCCCTCTCTATGATAAAAATTATATTAGTTTGAATTTAATACTTATTTACAATAAATCCTGTATTATTACTATAACATAAACTAGCTACAAATTGTAGTAATTAAAATACATAATTTATTTTCAAGCAAATGTTGCAAACAAACAATTTAAAAAAAAACTGATTATAATTTTTTATATTACAAAAACCCATAGTCAAATAAAAAGGGGGAGAATATCTGTTTAATACAATATCATCGCCATTACTATAATCAGGTCAACTTTAAGTACATTTTCAAATTCTTCATTTACACAATAATTATGAAAGCAAGTTTAACTTTTATATATATGAAAAAACTTCAATATATATCTCTATTAGATAAGGAAAAAAGTTAAATGGTGTTGAATTAAGAACCAATAACAAATAGACCTTAGAAATAATAATGCAAAAACTTAAGAAAAATATATATAATATAATATGAAATTTAAGGCCACTTTTTATATTAATTTTTTTTTTTTTAATTTTATTAAAATTTTATGTGAAAAAAAACTATTTACAGACCTAGGCAATGTCCCATTTATTCAAAGGAGGTATTTATTTTTTAGACCAGTATTAGCATATTTGTTACAGCTTTATTTTAAAATCAGCTTTATGCTTTAATTAGCACACACAGAAAAAGAATTGGTTGAAATACTGTTGTAGTAATAAAATAATGACAAATAAAACTAATATTTTATTATAAATATTAAACATTAATTAATACAATAGCTTTCTTATACTGAAAACAGTTTGGATATAATTATGTTTGAATGATGATTCCTTAGAAAGTATATTTGATCAGGTGAATCAATAAAGAAAGAAATAAATAATATGATTTGAAAAACACAACCGAATTTCAATACTAATATTGATGGTTGTAATCATTAGTTTAATAAAAGCAATAAAAAAATTCGATTTAGTTTTACGAATTCGAGGAACATAATTGAATATTTAGTAAAACTATTTTAAAAACAAAATTTAAAGAAAATTGTCAAAAACAAGAAGAAGACATTTAAATTAATATTAATAAGTTAATAGTGTTTGCACTCAACTATTTTTGAGTCGTTTTAAAAAAGGTATTTTAGCAAGCTGAGAGGTAAGAACTTTCTCAAGAATTATTAAATATCGAGGGCTTATATTCAAAACGGGTCTTATGCAAAACACCATTGTTCAGGACAACATAAAAACTATTTATTTCTCTCATTTTTCAACATTCTGCAATCCGTTCTTCTACGAGTTATTAATATTACGTCTACAAATTATAGTTATATAACGCCTTTTCAGGAAGGACGATAACTCATGAACAAGTTTTCCAAAAGATAGCGATTAAAATCATTTTCAAATTGCAATTCAAATCATACAAATTTTTAGATTCGATTTTATTGGGAAATAAGTACACAAAAAAAGTCACCAATTAACAAATTTATATGAAAATAATTCATTCAATTAAAGACTTGCTCAAATTTGCACCTCTCACCATTCAATCAAAAACTTTCTCAAATTTGCACCTCTCACCAAAATGATTATATCAATTACTAAAAACTATATAAAATACAAAACAGAAAAAAATTTCCAATTAATAAAGTAATTAAATCAATCA